>KZ538793.1:0-52554 GCA_000934665.2 Catajapyx aquilonaris | reverse complement strand
GGGGGGGGGGGGGTGTGTCAGATTTTAGTTCAGTGTCTTGTAGTCTACTTTTTTTTTTTTTGAAAAACTTTGGAGGAAACCTGAGACTGAATTGGTCTCGTTTTGGTGAAGAGGCAGCAGGCATCAGCCAAGAGAGGAGGGATGAGAGGGCATCAGGAGCTTCCGAAGTCACGCAGCAGCAGCACTTATGGGTGGCCTTATTGTCCAAACATGTCGAGATGGAAAAAGAGGATTGGTTGCCTGATTAGAACGCGGCTGCTGCAAGATGGTCATGAGGGGGAAAAGGAAGTCGGCAAAAGTGGAAGTGAATTATTGCCACTCGTGCCCAACCTTCCTCCTCTTCCGCCTCAGAGGAGCCATCATACAGCAAGTGCTGGACACTCTTTCGATGATACACTTCCGCTGCCTCTTCAGACCGGTTACGTCACTACCGCACTTCCCTAGTCTGAGTCGATTACAACAAAGATGCGGCCATTTACCTTCACAAAAAAAAGTGACGAAAAGAGGACAAGTGCTGAAGCAATGGGTCCATATTTCCTTGGGCACCGATTTGGGCGGAAAGAGGAAGCGGGAAGTGCAGGATCATATTTCAGAGGTTGTGTCGCACGAGACCGAAGCCCGCCCATCTCATCTTTGAGAGAGATAGGCGCCCAGGCCTTTTCCCGTGTTGTGTCTTCTTAGGCCAGGAAGAAGAAGAAGAGGCAGGGGAAAGAAAAATGGTGTCTTCTATCCGCCAGCATGCGCCCTATAGAGGATGCCTTTCCATCAGGACCAACTACGACATCATTCTCTCTTTAGTGCTACACTTGGCTGGGGGGAAAAAAATGCCTTTGCGTATCTTCCAGGCGTGTTGTTTTTAAAGGGGTGCGGATGTTATTTCTCTATTTGGTGTGTGCAGGGTGAGGCTGAATTCCTTTCTAATTACTGCCATCACTTTATGTGTCAACGTTGTTTTTGCACAATTTTTTGTTGGCTGAAACAGTAGCCATATACGTACAAATAGGGGGCAGACATGCTTGGTCACATATTAAGTGGTAAAATTAAGTAAAAGTAAAAAAGGAAGTAGTAAAATTAAGTAGTAAAATGGTGGTATTCCACCCTCCTAATGGAGCGCCGATTATCCCAACGGGGCAATAAAAATAAAAATAAAAAACAAATTTGTCAAATTTTTATTTATTTTTATTTTTATTACCCCGTTGGGAGAATCGGCGCCCCATTTGGGGGGTGGAATACCACCATTTTACCGCTCAATTTTTCTGAAATTTTCTTCACACATGTATCATGTATGGGGCCAAAGATATAGAGAAGGAAGCAACCCGGGGACACCCCCTTCATCTCGTGCAGAGTTCAGGGTCACCTCTGGCTTCGTCTCGGGTGGTATTTCCACAGACTAAACCACCCGGGGGAGTTCACTAAAAATGGCCACCACGTCAGATGCACTGCACTTTGCACATCCCCTCCTGTCATCCTGCCCGTGGGCCCGGGCGCTTCTCAATGGCTCCAACTTGTACACTATGTACGATCAAATAATAAAGGTCCGTGCCGAACGCCGAAAGGTGAAGCACTACCCCCACAATTATTATTATTATTATTATTATTATTATTATTATTATTATTATTATTATTATTATTATTATTATAGAGAAGGAAGGAAGCGGCTGTGGCCTAATGTACGGAAGCGACCCCGGAATTATCCTGGGGGGATCGGGGAAAACCACAGAAAACCACGGTCAGGATGGCCGGCCCCGGGAATCGAACCTCCCGATTAGCAGTCTGACTCCTTAACCACTACAGCAACCTGCTTGGGTCATATTTATAAATTATAAAGGTTCCAGCACTTTCTGAACTATGGGTCGTTGTCTCCTTCACACCCTCCTCGCCCCAAAATGCCCACTTTCGAATCACCCGGTACCTATTCCCAACCTTGTATTCACGTATGAAAAGGGCAATTCCCCCTCTCCCATGTGATTTAGTAGGGGCACGGAACTAATTCTGCTAAAAATTGTGGCACTCACCCGAATAAATCCCGGAATCAACTCGTCAACGAAGTGGTCAGGAAGACGGGTGTGAATGGCAAACAATTATTTGTGAGTAATGGACAAAATCAACAAAGGCCGGTCTTGTCAAGCCATATTACAACAAAAAACGGTCCGGGAAATGGCGTAGGAGGTTGCATAATGAGCATTATAGCCTCCCCCAGCCCAGCCCGTGAAATAGTGTCATCCTGGCCGTCCCGACGCCTATGCAATCGGGTTCAATCATTTTATTATGAAAGCCTGATTTACTTCCGGGCCATCGGTCACCCACAGAGCACCTCGTTCTCCATAATAATTCAAAGCTGTTATTGGTGGCAATGAAAACATTATTGGACGATGGCTAAAACCTGTTGTTGCGGGGGTGGCAAGGGAGCAGTTGGATGAGGATGGTAGTTATGCTCAGAGCACAGGGGGCTCAAAATTCAACAAATTCACTCTTGAATAAGGTCGATACAGGGTGAGAGACAACAAGAACGAGCACTATTCACAATGTAAATATACAGACTTGGGACACATTTACATTTTTGTAACTATTTTGTCCACGAATAATATAGCAGTTACTTTCAACTATTACAAGTATAGCAGTGTTGGACCACTACACATTATTTTCAGCAGAATTTGGAAGATGGGAGAGGTTTCAGTGGAACAATATTTGTTGCAGGCCCTATATACCTCGGGAGAACAAGTCCTTGAAAGAAGGCATTTATGGTTGCATGTTTCCATCCTGCCAAGAAAGAAAACTGGCCCCTCTTGCTCATATAGCCTCTTCCCTACTTTTATGACCAAGTGACCCTATAGTGCCACACAGCATTGGACGGCAGGGGGAAACAACAACAACCCGCCCTCCTTATATGAACTGGTGTGAAATTTAGCCCCCATTATCTCCCTCCTCATTTATCTGTTTGTTAGGAGACAAAGTTTCAAGGAATCGTGATGCAGTTTTAGTCGGTAGCTACATGGATCAAGCGGGGTTTGTATGGGGAAGGTAAAGGGTTGGTATGAAGTTTCTGACTTTGTTATCAAGCAGGTGGGAAGGTCTGGTCGTGCAGTGTTGGAGTTTATCGGCCGTGCTTCTTAGTGGACCTTGGAGGACCACCTGAGGGAAGTCATGGTACTCTGCACTTTATCCTGTAACTGAATTCCTCATTTTCAGTTCATCAAATGAAGGCAATAATAATTGTGAAGGGGTGAATGGCTGGGGGCGTCGCTGTTTAATTGACATTACGAGTAATTAAATTTAAAAGTACTATCATGGTAATGCTGAGAGTCATTCTGAACTCTGATATTACATGAGTTTTTAACATCTCTGAAAAGTCAATTCCACTCCGATCTCCCCATCCCCCTTTCTGTAAACACTATACAGAAACCAATGACGATAGTTATCACAAAATTGCGCTCCAGTGGATATCTTAGCAGGAGGAACATCCTATACACAACCGCACGGACGTGATTCCTTCCTGATCTGATTTATACGGCGCCATGCATGGCCTACAACTAGCTTATCACCATTAGTTGTCTATCGATGGCTCGTGACAAATTGAGGGTGCATAACAATGAAAATCTTGATAATGCAGAACTATATGTACGCATATCGTTCTAGGAAGAGCAGGTGGGGGAGTACAGACGATACGGGCCGGCATTGTCGATCGGATGGATTTGTCACAGCAGGAATCCCAACTGTCCCAACGGGCGACAACAACGTATCTTACATCCCTCTTGATCCCCATCTCATATCGAGACTAGCATAATTTGTCGGGGCCAGTCTGTGATACCCTGATGAACAGACCCATTATCAGCAAAAGGCGCGTATAATGGAGGGGCGGCAAGGCATCGCAATTTCTCATTGAAATGACAAATGGCCACTGAGTTAGTCCCCCACTCTCCCTATATACCCCCCCTAAATCCGCCCCTCATATCCCCTCTTTCCCCCATGACTAGCAATTGGCGGGATTGAATGGATGGGCACGCTTGTTGTCCCTTGGGCGCAGATGTCACGGGGTCCACTGTCCCTGGCCAGGCTTAAAAGCATCATCCTCAGCACCCCCTTCTCTTTTACACAGTCTCTCGTGTCAAGGGTTGCTCGGTTTGATTGAAAACTTGGGGGACCCTTGTATCGTTTTAACCCCTCATCGCCTCTCGTAGTATTTGCGCAGTCCTTTTCTCTCGCCTCATCATTACTTCATCCTTTTGGCCCTTAGGGGCCTCCAGTCATTTCAGACCTGTTAGGAAGTCCGTGCCTAATAATCCGGGGATTTGACAAGAAAACAGGCCCTTTCAGAGGCTGCCTCTACTGGGATTTAACTGCTGATTAGATGCTAAGTTAACCGGACACTGATTCGTGATAATTGATGGTGATACACCAGGTCCTTTTTTTTCGTGGAGACAAGGGGGAACATTTGATGACGAGGAGCAGCCATGTCTACTGGTGACACTCTGAAAACATTTGAGTGAAATTTTCAACTGAAGTTGTAAGTGCTGTAAGACTAGGTGAAATTACGCTCATCATATCGGAGCTACCTATTTATGCCTTGAGGAGAAGCGCGTCATACCCGTGCCTCATTGCTCCGATGTAATGCAGTCCAATTTTACCATCAGTAACTACCCGTGCAGTGGCGCACCCAGGATTCCCCCCCCCCCTCCCGGGGTAGGGGTCGAAAACTTTCGAACTGTAAGTCAGGCGCGTAGGCAGAAAAAATGTCGGAAGGGGAATTTTGGGGGTTCAAGGTCACACGAGCTTAGGTGAATGTGGGAGATTTGAATGGGTGTGTATTGATCAAATTGGTAGCACTTTTCCCCCCCAAAAAAGTAATTTCGAATGCTATATTAAACATGGGGGGGGGGGGGGGTTCAACCACAGCACGTGGCTGTGCATCGTGGGCATGTGCTAGTTGACCATTCCACAGTAAGCCTCACATTTGCTGACAATCCCAATGAAAGCCATGATGTCCCCCTATTAGACAAAAGCGTGGAAGCGTCCCGCATGATGGCGGGTGGGTTGCCAGCACCCGGCCACCAAAAAGTGACATACTGTGACTACACCCCCGTCACGCAGCACGTGGCCGGCCATGACAGAGCCTGTGGCGTTGAATAGACAGAGTGTAGGTGGAGACACACAATGTGAGGTCCCGTTGGGAGGCCAGGGGCCCGCACCGCTTCGTAATTTGACCCCCTGTTGCGGCAGGCCACCCGCCCCATAAATCAGGACAGAGCGACTTGGTGGTCAGCGGTCAGTGTCTGAGCGACAAGTTGGCCACCCAAAGTTACCACCTCCCCATGCCTCCTCGGACGTTGTTCCATCACACCAACCCGCGTAATGGCTCCATTAGCAAGCCAGCCTCAAAGCCACGGGCAGATGTGCCAGGCCCATTTGACAAGAGCTGAAAGTCCTCGTTTCCTCAAATAGCGTGGCTGGACACTGGCTGTGGGGACGGGGGAGAAGAAGGAGGACATCATCTGGAATGTCCATTCGTTCTCACACAATGCTTGCCCTGATATAAGAGGGGAGGGAACCTGCTGGTCTAACTCTGGGTATTGTGGTGCAAACGATTGAAGCTTTGATTTGCAGGACGATTAGAGTCACATTTTCAGGCATTTTTAAATGTGTAGATAAAGTAAGTTTTTCATAAGGAAAATGTATCCCATTTCGAAATACTGTAATTATTGAATAATAGGTTCCCATAAGCATAAGGGATTGTGTGGTATAGTGTCGAAATAATTCAAGTGTATACAGGGTGTTAATCCTAAGCGTGTCACCAGAAAAGGTGGTGATAGAGGGCGCAGGTGTTAGCATTTTTGCATAAGGAACTAGGGGTCGGAAACGCACCCTCACCGAGTCACTCTACCGCGTGCCGCACGCCTCTTGCACACTGCCTGCCGCAAACTTGAAAGGGGCGTAACTCGGTGAGGGTACGTTTCCGACCCCTAGTTCCTTATGCAAAAATGCTCACACCTGCGCCCTCTACCACCACCTTTTCTGGTGACACGCTTAGGATTAACACCATGTATATGCTGCTTGACAGTTCTAAATTCAGAATGACTACAGTCAAAATCTAGTGACTTAATGCTATGAAGTTTTGAAGTATGATGACTGCGCTACACAAAATGTTGTGAATTGACCTGACCATCAAAATTTGATGTCATCAAGAATAATTGCAAAGTTCTACCAAGCAGGTACACAATTGGCACTGTAATATAAGTCTATGTGATCATAAAGTTTGTCTGCAGAAGCAAACTTTACGCATGGATTCACATGGTGTAAGAAAGGGAGCTTCCAGCCCTTCAACGTGACTTATGGGTGGCGATAAAAATCTGTGCCTGTGTCCCAGCATAGATCACAGTTGGCTTCTGGAACAAATTATGTATATAGGCCTGCCTGTGATGGCGAAGTCCCGGCTCGCTTGCGAGTAAGATTATCTGATGAAAAGGAAGGAGTGTTTCCATAAATTTTGTAGCTTCAGGCTCTGGGAATTTGAGAGGCCACGAAAGTCGATTAAAGCGAGATTGACTGGAAAAATGTCTGCTGTAAAGTCTGCGGGAAATAGGCCATTTTTGGAACGAATTATCAGCGCTGACGATGCTTATCCCATAAAGCACTGGTATTAAGAGTCAAGTTGCCGTTACGTATAAGTTGGACTATAAATAAAATTTCCAACCAGAACATTTCCTGTCTTCCGATTGCCTCCAGTGCAGCTATGGAGGCCAGGATCTGCCGACTAAACGATCCGAGACATGATAAAAGCACTTTTTTTTCTATGAACATGACTATACTTGCCTACTTGCAAGATTTCAGTTATTTTTACAAGCCGTATGGGCCATTTTGAAATATTAAACTCTGGGTGTAAGTGTCAGCTTCATTAACCACAAGCCTGCTGATTCACATCTTAACGGACGAGACACTGCAGCCAATAGCAGTACGCACAGGGTTGGAAATATATTTGTGTATTTATTTATTTATTTGTGTATTTATTTATTTATTTATTTATTTATATTATTTATATTACCCCATTGGGAGAATAGGCGCTCCATTAGGGGGTGGAATACCACAATTTTACCACTCCGTCTTTCTGAAATCTTCCTCACACATCATATATGGATGGGGCCAAGGATAGGGAGGAAGGAGGCGGCTGTGGCCTATTGTAAGGAGCGATCCCGGAATTATCCTGGGAGGACCATGGAAAACCACAGAAAACCACGATCAGGATCGCCGGCCCGGGAATCGAACCTAGGACAGTCCGATTAGCAGTCGGACTCCTTAACCACTATACCAACCTGCTTCGGTAATATATTTGAATATAACAAATGTATTATATTAACGACTCTAATTATTTTTCAGCTACAAATTTGATGGTTTCCCCATTTCGGGGGTGTTCTGCCCCATCATGGCAGAAGAGAACTTCAGCATGTCACGACGCGTGTATGAGTCAAGGATGCGGCTCCATGTTAGTGAGGTGAGGCCTCATCAAGCTCATTTTTGCGCAGCACGAGGAACTGATTAAAAGTTGGGGTTGGGGTATACAAAAGTGCGGTGCATGGTCTGTAATGGAGTAGGCCATTTGGCAGCCGCAGGAGGAAGTTGATTGAACGCCCACGCAAAGAGCCCCGAGAATAAATCGCGCGCCAGGCTGACATCTTTTATTAGGCTACTATGGAGATGAAGCGTCCGACTGATAACTGGAAATGGAAGCCTGCCTGCTGGATACCAGAGGGTTGGGAGAAGTTTGCAGGAGAATATTGCAAGGGGGGAAAGCCAGAAGGGAGGATCAACACTGTTGGGAGCAACAAGTTTCGGTTAATCAGGGCAAATAATTATGTGCGGCATGAAGAAGAAAAAATTGATAGCAAAAAAAAATTCACATTGGGCATCTCTGATTAATGAAATGTACATATCTTTAAAAAGTTGTGAACCTCTAGAGGTGATGGGTTATTTTGACTTTATTACCTTCATAATGGCTGTTCAAGAGGTGTGTCATAAACTCATAATGTGTTATGCGAATAATATCTTCATGTATGTTTTTAAATGCCAGATGGGCAGTACAGATTACGTTTTATGTGAAAGATGAAGGTATAAATGCTCTCAGTAGTAAATCAGTGCAGAACATTCGTTATTATATTTCAGTAAGGAGGAGGGGGAGAAGATAACTTCGTATATAGCCTATTCTTATCTTTGTCTACGGATAATGGGGGTAAATAAATTCGTTTGTATATTCTAATCTCCCATGCGAATCTGAGGGAAAAATGGTCCTCCATGCAGCCACCTTCATTGACCAGTTAATTAAGTGCAATTAGAGCAGTTTTGCCTCGTTTTACACATGTAACAGGCTCATATAATAAGCGTTTGTGTTGACAGAAATTGTCCGAGAGCAATGCAATTTTCATCGAGTGTGTTTTCCTCATTGTAAGGCATGTGTTTACATGTTCATCTGGTTGAGTAATCATGGAATTTTTCTAAGTGCTGGGTGCACAAATTGAAACGTCTAATGAGAGGATGATAGGCACGCGAATAAAAAATTCAAATGTGACATATTTTACAATAAGATGGCGGTCAGGAGTACTGTAAAAAGTAATAACAGATATCTTTATTTACTTGGGGCGCGACAAACAATGCGATTCTTTAGAAGGAAGCGCCCATCCACCATCTAATCTGAATCCCATAACGCATAACCCATTCGGCATAGGCCACTGGAATAATACCGGTAATTGGGTGGGATACGAATAAGCGAAGGTCGGAAATTTCGGCATTGTCATGTTGTGCCTTGCATTATTTTGTCATATAGGCAGGGCCGTATTTCCCAATAACCAAGGGGTTAACCAGAACTCGACTGTAAAGTGTATACTGGAGTATGTCAAATGGCCTAAAATCACTATTCTTGGCATGTCCCGATCTCATTTTAAAGCATGCTATATTTTCTTACAGTTTTATTATTAACATTAGACAAGTTTCAATACTATAATTAAATTGTACATAGTTGCAGGTATAAAGCAACATTTTTAAAACGATTTATTCATTTGACATGACCTTGCTGCATCACTCCAAAGTGTGTCCCGAGTTTTCCCGGAAATAAAAAGTTCCCACTCCTGGCTCATTTTTCTATGTCATAAAATAGCTTAAATGTTTTGAAATAACTATGATTCCATAGCATGAAGGGTCTTCTTGAACCCACAGAAATTTCCAGAGTCAACATTTGTTCTGGCCCGTGATATTAATCCTAATCGATCCTAATGCATCCAAAGGTCAATTCTTCTGGCTCCCAAACTCCCGGAAATTAAAAGTTCACACTCCTGGCTCATTTTTCTATGCCACATAATAGCTTAAATGTTTTGAAATAACTGTGATTCCATGGAATGAAGGGTCTTCTTGAACCCACCGAAATCTCCATAGACAACATTTGTTCTGGACCGTGATATTAATCCTATTGCATGCATAGGTCATTCTTCTGGCTCCCGAACTCCTGGAAATATTCACTCTCCTGGCATTAGAATATCAGAATTAGTTCCCCATATTTTTCCCTGATTTGTGACCTCATATGGAGTAAGTGAGAATTTTTCCAGATTTTAAAAACAAGTTTTGAAATTCATTAATTCTTGCCTTGAAAATGGTAAGTTTTTGGAGAATCACCCATATATGACTTTTTTCGATGATAGAAAGTCTAAAATGAGCTGCGGAAGACCCAGCAGGACAATAATATGTCGAACTTTACAATCTGCCAATGAACTGTGTGGACACTTGCATTTTATTTGAAAGTTCATGCATAGCATATAGGTATTATTTTATGACTTGGTATCATATATTTTTTGAGCCCTTTCCTCCTCCTGAGGACATCTTGAAAATGTTTTATTTTTATTATTTTATTACTAGGAACCTATATTATTCTTGGGCTAGAGAGGAGTGTGCGATATTATAAGAGGTAATTACAATGTATAGTTTATTTTGGCGAATTTGGTTTTATTACGGAGATAATAGCTTGTTAAGTTTTGAATTGCCGTAATACGCCGGTGATAGGGCTCATCATCTGCTCCAGGCGACCCGTGTAGTAAACATGTCCCCTACCCTGCAGGATGAGGCCTATTACCCTATGACCAGCAAGACCGTATTATCTCCGTAATGAAGAACCAAAGTCTCCAAAATCAACTGTAGGGTAATATTGTCATGCAATATCGCAAGAAGCCTAAATCCGAGAAGTGACCGCCCTTTCCCATCATCACCCTGTAGGTATAGTGTAGGACTACATTTGCAGTACAGCTGTTAGTTTCCCAATACTTGCAATATATTGCATCATATATTGCTATATACCGTATATTACTTTACAGTGTTTACACTGAATGCAGTAACTGTTGCCCTTTCCCACTGCTGTTGTTGGGAGGTGGATAGCAAACCTTTGTTCTTTGCCATGCTATAAGTATGCTGCATTTAACTGATGTAAAATTCATTATTTAGGTGATTTCATTGAAAACTCCTGTTCCACCAGGATTGGTTGTGCCTTTGTTCCCTTGCAATAAGCCTGATGTGATGTAAAATTTGTCTGTAGTTTTATAAACGCCGAATTTTATAGAGCTGCATATTCGCCACTAAAATTGATGTCTAAGAAAACTGCTGCTTGCGACTGCAAACTAATGGGTTGCATGGCCATTATTTTATTTTCTAATTGAGTAGCCTACTTATGTTACCATTCGCAACCAGTGTAAGAAACAGCCATCAATTGCAAACTTCACTTTCAACGAACATATGTGCATATTTTAAATATAGGTAACTTCTGTAATTGCCATAAAATTGAAAATTATTGAATATTTGTAGCTCCATGGGTGGCGATTTGAACAAATTTCAAATGTTCAAATGCAAACAAAGATTTTCACGACTCCAGGAACCTACACACTGACGGACGTCATATTTGTCATGCGTTATATTAAAGCTATTTATTCGCAAATAAAAAATTCATACTATATTAATATTTATAGTGACGCATTGCTTCAGGTGTTGTTACAACTGATTTCACTCTAATGTCATGCCATAATGTTATTATTAGTACCGCGTTGGAAAATAGTGATGACAACGTGATCATAACCACGATGATGATGCCATACAGACTACTTGCAAGTCATACCCTAAAAGCAAGGCGTCTTGGTTGGCACTCTGAGGCGGCAAGCAAAGCTACATTATTGAAACGTAGTGCCGGGCGAAGTAAGGTTGGTGGGCTTGGTCGCACTGGCGATGATGCGGAAATGAGCTTGGCCAAATTGGGCCGTAATCCGAGGGAGCGGATTGGTCGGGCTACATCGCTCGGGGAAGCTGGGCTCTACGGTTGGGGCCTGTTCCATTGGCCGCCTCTTCCTTTACTTTCCCTTGGCTCCGGCTCTTTGGTGGCCCCAGCTTGCCCGCTAATGTTCCCTTTGGGTTGGCCTCCACGCCGCCAAATGGGGCCACCTATCCCACACCCTTCTGTCCACATCACGCCTTGCTACACCTTACCAACCGGCATCGATGGACACCTCTTTTTCCATCATTTGAACCCATGGGAAAGTGCAGAGGCGCAGCAAACCCCAAAATGACTCGATGCGCCGGGGAACCTTGCCCGACCAATTGCATCTCGAGGTCTAATTGGACGCCTCACCAGTATTGAGCGCCCCCATCATGGGTAATGTATGCAACTATAGACATTAGAAAGGGCACAGTTGTTGCTGTAATGAAATGCTGCTTCGGTACGCTCCCTCCCTTTCCTCCCTGGAGATTCCCAATGATGTATTTCGAAGCTTAGACCCAGCAGGACGATAGTTTTGGCCATGATAGCTATTTGCCGTTCCAGGAAATATGGATAATCAACTCAAGTACTGGTACCCTCGTCTATACAATAGGTTCGTTTACATTAGAAGGCCAGACGCGTCCGAGATGCGACTTTGCCATGTAGTGGGAATAAGTAAACAATTCTGCGAAGTCCACGGTTCGATCCCCGGGTCACACTGAGGATTTTCTCATGTACATGAGATCTCTCTGGAAGTGAATTGTCGCAATTTATCTCAAATCTCCACTGCTCATAAAAAATGGAACAGGGTTCCGAAAAGCTATGTAGGAAAAACGGGGCTCCGTGACAACAAAAAGTTTAAAGAACCGGTTCTCTAAAGATGCTCACGGGGTATTCATCATTACCTAACACGATCAGTTCATGAGCTACGATTTCATGAAAATACTGCACAAATTGCATTGTTGCCTATGCCAGCCATAAATCTCAACAAAATCACTCCTTCCCATATGCTCTAATATTTTTAAATGGACTTGTAATCCTGGAAGTTAGCTAACCTATATGTATATTATTATTATAATAATCCTAATAATCCTGGGTAGTGCTTTCACCCCTCTTTGGGTATATCGCACGGACCTTTATTGTGCCGTTATTATTGTACAGTGGAACCTTTGTTTGAAGCGCCCGGGAAGGATGACAAAAGGTAAAGTGCAGTGCAATGTCGTTGCTGTGGTCATTTTGTGAACTCCACCGGGTGGTTTGTCTTAACGGAGATACCACCTGAGACGAAGCCAGAGATGACCCCGAACTCTGCATGACATGAAGGGGGAAACCCCGGGCGCGTATGTTACCGCAGCGCCACTCCGCCGCCCCTAGCTATATGCTCTTATTCTCCTAAAGTCACATTGGACTCACCTTTGCAGAGGCAACGTTATCAGAAGCTGAAGCACTGAAAAGTGGTCGTCCATAAATTACGAAGACACTTTTTTCCCCTGGTCAACACCTGTATACAATTATCCTCCACATAATTAGGCCTTACATATATACAGTTGCCCATCACATCTCTAGATTGATGTTGTATAGCCTACATTTAATCGAAATGAAATTATTTCCGTAGCAGTAATTTGGGCAAAATTTGGTTGAAGATTATTTGGGCGAATACTCGAACAGTCGAACGTCTAACCAATTGTCGAGAATCCATGACTGTAATAAGCCTACCTCGAACTCGTGATTGGCTGACTCTAACTTACAGGCGTGTGGTGTTGTTTTTATTTGATGTTATTTAGGAAAAGGAAGAAGGTGGTGGCTGGTGTTGGCAGACGTGCAGGAGTGGCTGGTGTTGGGGCGACGCCGGCGGCAGATAGATTTATGGTTGCGGAGGGGCGGAGCGGGCGCCGGGACGCCGGGATGATGTTATATTTCAGCGGCCCTAATGTCCCCGGGCCGTCCTCCGCCTCCGCCGCCAGATAAGGCCGGAACTCCGATGCATCTGCGCCATCCAGCCACCACATTCCTGACGTTGGAACCAGTGTCGCTAGCTTCTACCCCAGCATACTATATATGACGCTCAGAAACAATATGGAGACACAAGAGGAATGATCCCCTTTTCTCCTCTATATCATTTACATGCGACAGAATTCGAGGAGGGTAGGAAGAGGGGGAATTACTGCCTTCCTCTTCAATCCTCCATTGGAATATAGCTTGTATCAAGTAGGGAATTTGATTACGAGTATAGGTACATGATTTATTCCAGTATAGAACATACTGTAATATTCGTGATTTTTGGCTCTGTTGGAGTGATTCTTAAAATGAGTGATTTTTGAGTGATTTTCGGCTCAATTGGAGTGATTTTTTAAAATGAGTGATTTATTTTTTGCTCCACTGCAGAAGCATCTTGAAATGAACTTTTCTTTTCCAATTTTCAAATATCGATTGAAAATCACTTTTTCGAGTGATATATATTTGAGTGCAATTCACATTTTCTGGGAGTGATTTTCCACACATTTTTTTTCTATTAGAAGTCGGTTGAAATATTTCTGAAAATATTTCTACAAGGCATTATTAGCAAAACCGGGCCTTGCTGTGTCTTGAAGGACTTTAAGCGGCCTATTGTTTGAGAGGAAAAGAATCCGGCAAGTATGAGGAGTGGCTGGCGAAAGGTGCGAAGTGGCAGTGGGCGACCACCCAGCGCCCATTAGCGGCCACCTTGGGCTTGCATTCTGGCCTCGCTGCAACCGCATCGTTTTTGTTGTTTTTTTTGGTGGTTTTTTTGTTTTTTTGTTTTTTACTCATTCCAACCCAAAACTGTCTGGATCGATCCTTATAACCCCCTTCACTTCTACAAATTTTTGTGAATTGAACAAAAAGGTAAAATCATAGTAATGGATGTAATTTGTCATACATTTTTATTTTTCATTCACACAACACTATGATACAAAACATTCTGGCGACATGTTAACTTTGTACATAATATCTGTGACCATGGGTCCTATGTGCTGGAAGCCGGATGCAAAAGAGAAGAGAGAGACGAGAGAGAGAGAGAGAGAAAAACAACAACAAATCAATTCAGGAGGCAGGGAAATATTTGCTGTCCATCAAAGCTTTGGGAAGACTAGAATATGACCTCCTATAGTTTATTATTTTTATTCTCCTCATGACCTGCCCATATGTTTGCTCATAGAGGAAGTCAGAATAAAGCTTAAGAGTTTTGTCGCACTCCACAAGCGGTATAAAAAATGTCTTGGCATTTGGAATAATTTACAACGATTTCACTACATAATAACAATCATCGGGGAGGGAGGATGGTGGGGTAGTTCAGTTATTGTCGGTACATAGGAAGAACTATCAAGTGCTCTTCTGTAGTGGTAAAGTGGATTGGTGACTCTTTTTTTTTGTCAAATGTTTTAATCTCGTCAGGTTTGATTGTCAACCTGAAGAGTTGTAGTCGAGCGTCTCTCAACTCAAGTGACCGCATATAGAAAAATACTTTTGACACGGAAGGGTGACCGCACTCGACTGCTCTCTCCTAATGGACCCCTTGGTTTACTTTTCTTTGAAAAGGGTCATCGGGTGGGACATTTTGTCACTTGGCAATTTTTTTAAACTTGTGACTTATGTAGAGTCGGACAATTGTCACGCCATAAAACGTGCTTTAACATTGACGATAGGCGTGTCCATTAGCAACAATACCGCAGCTAAATGCAATGTCCCACCTGAAGATCCAGAAAATATTTTACACCACACACTTTATAGAAACAGAGTAGAAGAATGTGTATTTTTTTTACAACGAAAAGACTGAATCACTATTATCACACATGGTCCAGCAGGTCCACTCAGTTCATTCTCCAGCACACCATTTTGTCGACAAACTACTTGTTTAATAGCACCTCTTGAGTCATCGCAATGCCGGAGTCATTCCCTATCGCACTATTAAAGGTAGTTTTTAGAGTCAAGCGATTGGGCAAAAGCAAGTCAAGAGATGACTCGTTAGGTGTCTCTTAAAACTTGTCCGCAGACCATACACCATGCAAGCAGAGTATTTTTCTTAATACACACTGAAATTAAATCATCCCACTTATGACCCATCCCGTATGTACATCACACAACACTGATTGTTGCGCTCAAATTTTTGTTTTTGTTTTAAATACATGCAATAGATATCTAACGACCATTTTATATATGTATTTGCGACACTGGCTCACGGACGACAAATGCTTCTGATATAATGGCCCCCTTTAAGAAACAACACTGGAGAGTAAGGCCGGTCAAATTGATCCTCATATTTTTCTGTCAAAACCTCGACCGGGATTCGAACCCGGGGCCTTCCCCAACGGTTTCGATGGGGACGCTCTTACCCACTGAGCTATCGAGGCTCTCATGTCTTTTGAAGAGGTAAATTCGACCGCCCTTTTCCCCGCTCACAATGCGATGATTGAGCCAATGAGACAAGAATGTGAAGGGGAAAAACCAGGCACAAGTGCGGGTGTTATTCCCGTAGACCCCCTGATCCCTAACAGGCTTTTACGACGGCAACCTTTCGTGTCAAAGCGGAACCTCTTTATTAGCCCCGAGTTAGCCCCTGGTCCGGACAAAAGGAGATGGCTTTGGCCCGCGGGCATGGTTCACCCTCGATGGATCTGCCCCCACCCTCCCCCATTGTAAAGCGATCAGATCCTGTTGCCTGCTACCGATAGCCTATATCGGGTTTCACTCCAACCAATTTCATGTCCTCCAATTAACATGTTTCGACTAGTGCCGTGCACGGCCGTAAAAGAACGTTAAAAAAAATTAAAGGAAAAACGAGACGCTGTCAAATGGCACTTGGTGCAACTGTTCCTTCCATTGCTTCTTCGCTCGGGTAAACTTACAATTGCTCTGTCATGCACGTCATACCCACATACATTGATGCTCCTATGTATAGTGTATACTGCAGGCGCCTAGCAGGTGGATTCACTGCATGCAAATCACGATCTTGACGGGGGGGTCAACTGGAGGTCACTCTCACTTGACGGGTTGTCAGTGGCGTTGGAAAAGAACGGTTTAGCACGAGGTTGGCTACAAAAATCAGATGCGAACCAAACGTAAATTGTTTGAGAATCTAGCGGTTATACGAGGGAACCATGTGGTCAGATGACCTCATGAGCGATGATTTGATAATAATGGCGGAAACCCTGGATTGGATGCGAGGATTAAATCAGGAATGATGCCCATTTGTGCCCGGTTGTATAGACTCAAATTGAGAGATAATCATAGATTTTCCTTTCATTTGACTTTATGCCAACCGGGCCTTAATTAATGACTGAAAAAAGAATTTTGCCAACGGAATTGGATCACGTTATCACTTGAGATCAGCAAAATTGCTATCCAATTGTGGCTGGATATTTGAAACTACATGGAACCACTATCAATACTAACTGCTGTTTGTTAGCGCGACCTCTTATAGGTACCTAAACCTGGGCGAAAGGGCAGCACGTTTTATGCCGTTGGCTAAATGAACACAATTCTAACGAAGCGCCGCTGCAATAACGTCAACTCGGAAGGGAATGATTGGAATTAACGGTGTCGAGATGAGCCCAGTAAAGTATAGGAAAATATTGGCAAGGAAATGAATTGTTACATAACACTATACAGTAACAGGGTGACGAACCTCGCACACTTCCACGGTCGGCATTTGGAGTCATTATGGTACATAATTAGATATCGACAGAAACTGATCGGAATTCTATGGGATACATCGATTTAAAATGTTCGACACTTTTGTCACACAATACAATAATAATCTGTATGACTTTATTTCTGTGTGTATAGCCTGTAGCACCATCCAAATAGCGCAAATGTGAGGCAGTGTTGAGATCAATACCATCTGTTCTGAGGAGTCCATATATACATCATGACTGTCATTCCATAGCAGCTGGGTCATTCTATCTCAACTCACAAGTTGGGTCCTGACCATTATTTCAGTGTTGAAATTATTTTATTAAACGCTACCCCGTGATAGGGCCAGATGCCCTTTTAGGGTGGTGGAATACCACCATTTTCCCTTAAATTTTCTGTAATTTTTCTTCTAACTCCGGTGCAAGGATGAATGGACATGGGGTATAAGGATGCAGATTTTTTGGGAGGGAACATGGGTGCAGGTGCAATGTCGGCTATTGGGCCATGTGCTGCTCCCCAGGAGGTTATAGGTTGCCAGACACCTCCAAGGCGCGGGTCAGAGACCCTCCTGGCGCAGGTGGAAGGGAACTCCCAGGCGGGGATCGAACCTGGGACCTTTCACTCAGCAAGCCGAGACGTTATCATCTCGGTCACCACACCTCCTCGTTGAAAATATTTGGTATTGGGCAATAGGCAATCTTTGTATTTCACTCACAAATTTTTCAGCAAAATTCAAAATGGTCATGGCCAACATCGTCAGAGTTGAGATAGAATGGCCCCATATATTGATCACTTTTAATAAACAATCAGCGGATATTTTGCATGCTGCAATAACATTCAGCGTGACATAAATGCCTACATGGGCTGCCGTGGCTCAATCTGAACTCCCCTTTAACGCGGATGTATAGGGTGGTTCTATGAAGAACTATGTACACTGAGGAGCAGCCAATAATATGAATAATATAGTTTTGCTCTGCGTTGCTGGCCAAAACGACGAGAATATGCAGCAAAAAACTTGATCCTCACGCTCTTTCGGAGACATCTGACTTGTAGGGCTGGAAAAGCGTGGGCGGTGGCGGCGGTCGAGGCTGCTCTTGTGGGGGTGCCTGATGACCCTGCGTCGTACAAGGTACCGGACTTCTAGGTAAGCTGGTGGTAGTCACAGTCATGCCCAAGCTGGGGTAGAAAAGGCTGCAGCGGCATGCGGCAGCGTCGGAAGCAGCCGCAGCAGCTGCCGCGGCCGCCGCTGCCGCTGCTGCCGTATGTCCAGCCGGTGCCGGGCAGGCCGTGAAGTGACCGCTGACCATAGGTGCTGAAGAGGAGGTAGTAGCCGTGACCGAGGGTGGGGGCACGACGGATGGCGGTACGGCTGCTGGGGGCGGTACGGGCGGAAGCGGCTCGCTGGCCGGCACGGCTCGGAGGTAGGCGGGCGGGCTGAGCATGTTAGGTTGCGGTCTCAGGGGCAGGTTGTAGGGCGAGTATCGGTTCAGACCTAGGGCGCTGTAGTATCCAAACGGGGCCGCGGCTGCTGCAGCTGCAGCGCCGGCCGGCAAGGAGTAGGGGTAGCTGGCAGCACCGCTGGCTGCTGCCTGTAGCAGGTAGGCCGCGAATGCTGGGTCCGCGTACGGCCACGCCATGGCCATCCTCTGCCTCTTGTCCTTCATTCGTCGGTTCTGGAACCACACCTGTGGAACCAAATCAAGTTTCATTGTACATAAATTTTACTAAAAGCACGATCTGTAGGAAAGGAATTTTCTGAAACTCTCTCAAATTCAGTCCCTTTCACCTGCAATTGATCCGGTATGGCCGATATCGGGATTCGTGACTCCGATGCTTGTAACCTAACACGTGAAGCGGAATTCTTATAGATAAAACAACCGGTCCTACATGACGGACCTACAACCCATTTGGTTGGTATCCACCCCCTGAGTCTGGTTCGGAAAAGTGATGCCATTCCAAATAAGTAGGCCCACAGGCTGTCGCATCAAATCCAAGCTTTGAAAAGGATGGCATTGGGCAGACATGGGTTAAAGTAGCCTAATGAGGCCTGGTGCATGGCGGCAGTTGGTAATCTTAGTCGACCGCTAGCTAATGGATGCTGTTAGTTGTCGATTAAGAGCCGTTTGTTGGTGGTGCCGAAAGGCGGCCAAGTTCAGAGGAAAAGGGTGGGGGCGGGTGAAGCCCAGCAATGTGATACACATTCACACCCTGCGGCCCGCCGAAACCGTTTACACCACGGCCGCTTGAAGTTCTGGGGCCCTTCACCACTTCCTGATGCCTGAGGGGGACAAGAACCATGTGCTGTCAGGGACCAATTAGCATTCGCTACCAAATCGGTTGAATGCGACTGGAATAACGCAGTTGCAGTCAAAGCTCAAGGTTTAAGGTGTGTTCCGAAGCTGGCGGGTTTTGGAGCGAATTCGCTCCAAAACCCGCCAGCTTCGGAACACACCTTCACATCTGTCTGTTGAGGTACCACCAAAATATCTCATCGGTATTTCGATGGGGTCACGCTCGCAACGTGTGCGAACCTGCCGGTGGAGGTGACCAGTAGCCGACTGGGCACTGCACAATAAATTTTCACAAGCCCCCGCGGAGTATGACAGGAATAATGGATTCGCTTTGCACCTAGACAGCTACTAACATCTCGCGTGACATTAGCACTGTTCTCCCAAAGGGAGGCTTTTCAAGCAGTAAAACCATAATCGGAAAGCGGTACGTGACGCTTCCGACGGGGTCAGGCCCAGTACTTGCGCCATTTTGAGGCAGGGCTGCCTGAGCAGGATGCGGCTTCATTACACCTTCAGCAATAAACAATTAGCACCACATTTCCAAAGATGATTAGGAGCCCGTATCCACCCATGTGTATGTGGTCCGCTTATCTGCATGCCACCCTCTACGGAAACTCAAACACCCCTTAAGAGGCTCGTTTGGGTTGCACAGGGGGTGGCATTCGGATAAGGGATCCTGGATTCCTGGTATAAGGAAAATGTCCTTTTCGAGCTGTGACAACAGAAGACGGCAAGGCTGGGTAGATGACAAGCAGTGTTTCACTAATGGACGCGGCACGCCACTGCGAAGGTCAGTGGTTGTTGGCATCTCTCGTGCAAGGGGAGGAAATGTGGGGAAATTCGAGCCCTTTGACAACAAAGGGCGTGGCAGGCCATAAATCCAGCAAAGAAGAGGGGACTCATTTCTCAAGTTTTGCCAAATGAGTCTAGGGTACAACTCTCTCCAGATCAAATGGAGTCGAAGATCCTCTGCAACCAACGGCAGCCACCATGCTAATAATTTGATCATTAATGATGAAAAGTGGGGGATCCCAGTAACATGGTCAATTAGCAGGAAGGGCCTGGTTGCACATAAAAACTCCGGTTGGAATATAAGGAGTACCGGTATGTGGCACAATCTGTGTGGTGTGGTAAAAAGGCCTGATGGACGGGGAGTAGGTAGGTCCGGTATACAAAGAAATGTGCTGGTGCTTTGTAGTCAGCCGCTTTGGCAGTAGGGTGGAGCGTTCGCAGTCACTATTAGCACCCTCATAATTACACCTAAGAAGCAGTTAGCGAGTTCTGATGCGCCGTTGCCACCACTCATTTTTCCCGCGCCTTTTATCTCGATGGGCTTCGGAATCTTTCCAGAAGAATGTTATGAGATCAGAACACCTGCATTTTTTTCGAGAAATATGCAGTGTCTTTTCGGTATTTTGATCTGGGCCAAACATGGCGATACCCATGTGATGTATATGTACAAGTTGTTTGTTGACATTTTCAAATTAAATATCATCTGTATGTGTAATTTACTGACCTGCGCCTCTCTGCCTGTGCTTGCCGTGACTATAATATACAATTCAAGGATGCTGGCCATGCATGGAAACAAACCTTTGTTTGTCTCTTAGTGTGCTTACCTTAATTGTGCTTTCTGGGAGGTTGAGCTGTGCTGCCAGTTCACACCTTCTAGGCCGGGATACATAGTTTTCCTTGTAAAACTCCTTCTCTAGGCGTCCTAGTTGCTCTCTAGTGAAGGCAGTGCGATATCGCCTAATGCTGGGCTCGGGAGGTGCACCGGTACCACTGCCATCTGAAAATACAAAATCACAGAATTTTAAGAATCGTTCCAAGTGATATACGATATATGAATTGGGACTATGTTTCAATCTGTATCTGTATCTATTTTGGTGCAATGAGTAATGAGGTCGATGCCTTCATCATATAAAGTACTCTTGTGCTAATTGCCAGAAAAAGGTGGTTATCATACTTGTAAGGCTTTGTTAATCTGTGATGTATCAAAGAAAGGTGGTTCAAGTTGTTCTGCCAGATTTAGTTTAATAGTTTTCGTGTATCAGCACTGGCTGCCCAATTTCCAGTCTACTGAGAACTCACTCATTACTTTTTGCACTTGCAATCAGTAAAAGCATTATCATCTGCCATAAATAACATTTCTGGGCAAAAAAAAGGCATAACGAGATGTAATCTAGCCTTTTCTGGGGGCTACCTGACGAACTTGTAAAATTGTAATCACGGATTTCTCGAATAATAGTCAACGATGGTACGGTGTCACGCAGGGCAAGTTCCAGATTATTTTATCCATTGCGCATCATTGTATTACGTACTTTACCGGCATTTGCGAATTAAAAGGTTTTAAAACGATCATGGAAATGTATAGAAAATTTTCGAGTAATATTTTTAAAAAGGTATACCCAACTCCTTCATCATTAAACTTATATGAATATGTTCTTTTCTTGTAACGGTCAATGGGTTATACCATTTGTTGTTATAGGCATGCTCATATCATAGTATTAATTTTTATAGCCAGCTAACTGTGGTGACATTAGCAACTCGGAAACCGGTTATACCTGGAAATATTGACGTCCCTGTAATCATTACGGCCTAACGTGGCTCAAGTGAAGGCAAAGTAGGCTAGAACTCAGCACGCAAACTACCCCCTCCATCCACCAGATTTTTGGGATGATTTATAAGTCATACAAATAAGATATAACTTCCTATACATTTCTGGTTTCTTCAGACCTGCAAAATATTGAATTATGAATAAGTCACAATCAGGCAGATACTAATGTTGATCTTGTGCTTCAAAGGTTACCATACCCTTGAAAGTTATGCAGCAGTTATTGCCCACAAGTGGGGGTAAGCCTAATACAGGGTGTCCCACAAATTGCGCTACCCAGAATTACATTAATAACTGTAACACAAATGACGATATTGCAACGGAATTTGAACTCAAGCAACCTCAACACGTGAGATAGGAATTGGAATTGGTCTGTCAAATGTGGGTGCTGTAATACTGACTCCGGAGCGACGAATCGGCCAGACGCCCCCTGAGCAGTGGCGCACGGCGGATGTCCTTGCTTCCTGATCCAAACGTGGCCCAAACCTGTCAACAGGATGGGGCGACATGCCACACATCACATGTCAGCATGGCCGAAATCAAGTCCTTCTTCGGCGACCGAGTCATTTCGAAGGGACTGTGGCCACCTGATTACTTCTTATGTGGCTTTCTGATAGGAAGAGTGTACCGCAACAATCCACGGTCCATCCAGGCCTTGAATGACAACATCGTCCAGGAAATTCAGGCAGTACCGCAGGATATGCTGGGCAGAACATTCCAAAATATGTCGCGCTGTGTTGAGACCTGCCTGGCCGCTAATGGTGGCCATTTCCAACACATGTTGTGATGCCATTTCAAATCACACATGACAAGGTTAGTTCAGTTCTAATTTCGTTGCAATATCTTCATTTTGTGTTGATGTCATGGAAGTAATTCTGGGTAGCGTAATTTGTGGGACACCCTGTAGTTGCAATCATGATGATATGTGGAACCCTGACTCTCATATAGGTTGCCTTGTACTTGTATAAACCGCCATTAGTAATAGTATCAGATCACTCTCTATAATCTTGATTGCATCAAAGCAACATGATATGGTGTGTCATTTCATTAGTGAACTGAAATGAACCTGTTATATTGTGCGGAGATAATTTCACTGCCATAATGGTAAGACTCCATATAAAATTTTATTAGGCCTACATATCCAATAAGTTGTGTCTTTTACTATTGCGACACTGCATTAATTATATTGTATATAATATAGTAGTCTACTGTAGGATATATTGCTCCTAATGTTCCCATTAGATAGCAAATGGTTACAAACTTATAGAGGACCATTCATATGGGGAATAAAGTCTGGACACGTTTTCTAAGTGACGTCATTAATTTCACTTTGTACTCGAGTGTGCCCACCCCCAGTATATCGCTGTATTGTACTGCATAAATCTGGAATGATTGAGAACTTTAGTGTAATGATGTAATCCGCCGGTACATAATCAGGCAGGTTGTAAGGTTGTAATGACTAGATTATTGCTGACAACCAGAATGTATTTTTATTTAGCAAGTCGGTCTACGTTCCTATCAAATATCGCATAAATTGCTGCAAGACCGAGTTGCACAAAGCAAGTTTCACTTTTTATAAAAATTACACTCACAAGCAACACAATGATCTTTTAAAAAGCTACATGGTCTCATTAGATAGCAAGCAAAACAAAACCATATACTAAGTTTTGAGATAAAAATTTAAAGCACTGAAATCTTACGATAATGCAGCGAATATGTGGTATAGTCAATCTGTTTGATAATAACCCGTTAATAATATGTAGAAGCTTTAACAAAATTTTCAAATATTAGATCTAGAGGTCAAAATATTTCGTTGTATAAGAAGTCAGTTATTGACATTTGCGCAGAGACTGTTGGTTCGAAGGTCTCGGCTTTGAGTTTATTTTCAGCTCTGCTCTGGTATAAAATCAAAACGTTGCTACCATTTAACCTAGCATGCACGTACGGGTCATTTACACGATCACGAATACTAGACCCAGCCAGTCCGCTATTTGGTTGCTACAAATTGTATTAAAAGCTACTCATTCAGAAACACAGATTGTATTATCTGATTGCATATCAAGGTACTTTGGATACTTCTGTTTGATATCAACATAATAATTCCTTGTTGACATGCAGATCAATTTGAGTCTGTATTTGCGCCCAACAATGAACAAATTGTGGACTAGGTCCAGTCGAATAGAGACCATGACTGTAAAATAATGACCCCTGAAAAAACCGGTTGATTTAAGCTGAACGTCCTTTAATTCCAGTGGGTTTGATAAGAAAGTATAATTTATAGATCTCATCATTATTATACCACTCTTAAGAGTCATTCGTCCCATGACTCCCATAAGTGTCTTCAGACTGCACTTAACTATCAAGCATCCATGTTCATGTTGATAACATTGCACTCACTGGAACCACCTAAAACTATAGGCCATCGAAAAATGTGCATCACTTCCCAAAAGGGTAACCCAAGGCCTATTTCGGTTTGGCGCAAATCTAATTAAGCCCAAAGTTGAACTAAATCACTAACCCCCCCGGCCCATAAGCCAAATATGAATCATCTTAAATCTCAAGCCCAATAAATTGCCTGTGCTAAAACCGCATTTAACGACTCCTGATTAACAGGCGAAATGGGAACCCGGAGCAAGAAGGCAATGAAGCATCTCCGAATATTGAGCTCTGCTTGTACATAATCAGTGTCGCCGGTAAAATAAGACCATGGAAATTCAACCCAAATGATTAAGCATAATCGCCTACACTAGTGCCAAGTTGGAACCAAAAAGTTGTCTCCCCGACGGACGGCCTTCCAAAGGGACAACTTGCCCCCCCCCCTCCCCCCCTCCAAAAGCCGTTATTGTTTGGCCTACTCTGGGCCAGGAAAGCTTTTCTGGATCATAACGGGCTTTCAGCTCATAAACTGGTCTTTAGATAAGGTTATTTCATTTTTGACCGGCGTCTTACAAGTCAGATTAGAACCATGGCTATTTTTGCAAGCCAATCTTGTTATCAGCAGGTCAGGGGATGGTGGAAATGACAATAGCGTTATCTGGGAGCGCTAATACACGCCATAGTGGACGCTAAAACCACTGTACAGTTTGAGTGGACGCTCTTTGTAATCACATCCAGACGACCATTATGGGTCATCCTATCGGGTTTTTAGCCCAAAAAATGTGCTCATTTAGTCAGCAGCCTCCATATTGCTTTATAGTGCACCCTTTCTAGGGAAGCGACCAGCGATTGACCTCTACACTTCCCGCTATTGGGAAGGCACTAATAGGTCTGATAAGAGCTCTTCGGGAGCCATACAAGCCGAAAGGCAACTTGTGGGAAAATTGCCGCTTTTTGGAGCATGCGATATCCCTCGTGTACCTACCAGTAGCTACCAGATGGCCTTTCCTCGGGAGCCTTCCGGACTCCTTCCGGAGACCCTTATCGGGCGCCGTCGTCAAGTGGGGCTAGTGCATTGCCTTTGGCTTCCTCTCATACACCCTCTCATCCACTATACACTCCTGATAATCGAGCATCACGGATCCCCACCCACCCATACACTAAATCCACTAGTCCCCCAGCTCCTGCTCAAGACTCTTCAGGGCACCCCCCTATCAGACACGTTGTAATCAAAAGTGCTCTTAAGTATAGTGGATGGGCGCCCTTCTTGCATGGGATGCCACTATAACATACACCCCCTTGCACCCCACCCTCCTTCAAACAAGCTGCTATTAGTCTGTGGCCAGGACACATGAACTGCTCGCAAGTGGACGAGATTGATGATGGCCGGTTCGGAAAGGTTGCCCTTTGTCCCTTTCTTTAGTGGCCAACGACAAAGAAGGGCCTTTTGGGTGTATAGCATGTATTCGAGGGAGATTACAGTTAGAGAATTTTTTATATGTGTAAATCGAAGAATTCAATTGCAAATATCTGCCAAAATTCGAACTGAAGATTTTAGGGGCGGGTTGTGAAATAAGGATAACCACTCTATGTAAATAATAGCTAACACAGTGTCGTTCATACTCCACCGGTCCTAAGTGTTATTTATCATCTAGCATTTCACGCACTTGACCGCGTAACGCAGACTTGGCATTTAGGGTGCCAAGTTGCTTGCCTGGTTACGGTATCTTGAGACAAATGTGTGAATTTTATCCTATAAGTACCAAGTCTTGTTTACTGGCAGTGTCCTTCATAACTGATTAATTAAATAAACAATGACATAAGAGGCATCAGCCAGCTCTTGCTCCTGCAATTTTATTTGATTGTATTAGCGAAAAATCACCCATTTTCGAGGGTAATGGAACTGTTCCCATTTCTGTGTCAGTCTGTCTGGATACGAGTAATAAAATCCTTTTGCACAATTTGTGAAAGTGATCAATGTGATATGATTTCAGGACTTTTAATTAAGAGCAGTTTCAGTTGTAAGTCTAACATTCATCAGCAGTGTTCATTGCTAAAATCATGTGTGATATCCTGCTCTAATCTCACATTTCATCGCCCACCAGTTCATAGTTGAATTAAAGTGACTTTCCTCCAATGACAATATGATGAATGCTACACGAACCATGTTACTTATAAATGTGTTTCCAAGCTTCCGGGGTGAAATCCTCCCATCTGACAAGCCTGCTCGATAGCATTTTGGCCACAGCTACAAAAACCCATCTAAGGCCATAATTATCCTCGTTAAGTTGATCCAATAACACGACTCCCATCCTGCATAGAAAATGATGAGTTTTCCCATTCCATATATAAAACTACAGTATACACCATACTTATGGGCCAACACTGGGTTTTGACTGGTACAGCATGCGATCAAAACCGAGCCCTCTGGCGGATGTGAACATATCGGCTGTAATATTGGCCCCTGCGACCAATAATGACCGCTGATGAGAAGAATGATGTTGGCTGAATAAATGCCCGCCCCAAGTGTACATGATATGGATTCCGCAAATGCAGCCCATAATTTCGCATCACTAGTGTGCCATGTTCGAACCCATCTATTTGTGAAAGGGGGGGAGGGGGNGAAAGGGGGGGAGGGGGGGGGGACGCACTTTATAGTGCGGAATTTGGAAGCGGCTGAAATGTACAGGGGTGATCATAAAGAACCTGCTGATGCCGACCAGGGGACGAGGTGGGGGTGTTCTAGACCATGGGTATTGATCACCCCATCCCGAGTTGGTGCAAGTAAAAATGTGCGCAAAAACGCCCCCAAAAAAGGTGGAGTTGGCTAAGCTGAAGTTTTTAAGCGGATTCCCGCAACATTGCAATCATGTTTTCTTTCTGGACGATTTAGAATCATCTGGGCTGTACTGGTATTATAATTGGTTTGCACCATGTATTCATATCCGAATTAAAACCGCAGATTCATTCTTGGGTGGGTTATTGCTTTAGTGCCATGCTACACTCGGCCGATTTATAGGAGGCACTTAAGCCAATGATGACTCACTTTTAGGCCAGACCCCTGAGTTCGTTTTTCTGCCTGAAATTTTATTTATAATAAGTATGACGTCATTTTTAGGGTGATTGCTTTTGCTTCACAACAAATTGCATAGCGGGGGTGAAAACATGCGATTATCTATATGGCATGTTATTTTTCTGGTAATCGCACATTGTGCAAGCATAAAAAGGCGCTGGAATAACCCTTGCAAGTACGCAGGCTACATGTAATGTGCATGTAAGGCATCCTTGCAATATTTTCGTAAGATGCAAAATAACGTGTCTAATACTTGGTTAACTGTGGGCCCTGCACAGCCGATAGTGACAACACTGAACAAATATAGCATTGCTCCAATGTTCGTCAATTTTGTATTGGAATTTGTTATGCTGGAGGAGTAACAGGCTATACTTGTAATGGTTGTATCAAGTTTTTTAAATAATAAATATATAGGCCTGCTGTTAATATACGGTATGGCTGGAAATGTAGACACATTAACTACAATTCACCTTTTTAAGGCTCACTGCTGACCTCTGAACTTGAATTAGGCATAAGTGTCTAAACTTATTGAATTGTATAAACACTGTCAGAGGAGGTGGTCAATGAAATGAATAAGTCGATGCCAAAACAGCCCATGCCCCGAATATTGGTGTCTCGACCACTTTTAATTTCGGTGATAAAATCATGAGGCTTGCCCTGATTAAATTACTGCTAAATCCAATACTTTTAGAACAATATTGTCAAAAATATGGCCAATAAAATGTAACTATTTTTATACTGCAATGATGCCGGTGATCCCTTCTATTATTGAGAAATATCTTCGAGGTACTACGTACAAATGAAAGCACATACCGGCAATGAGAATAATTCCATGGCGTCATGGGATTTAGCACCTTGAAAATGTGAAATTAACCCTAAATTCGTTAAAAACAATGTAAACGTACACTTTCCGGATTGATCAAAAAAACTACTGATGCTTCGGCTAACCACAGAAAATGTGGCCTCTGTAATGTCATGCACGCAGGCATTTAATGCATTAAATCAACAAGATTGGGAATAAATATTGAAAAAACAAATGCCAAAAAAACTGTGAAATATGTGATATTTGATCTCAGTTTCTTTCGGTAGGACTGATGGACCGATTTCCGTGTCCTTGCATGCCGTACCGGTAGTTTCAAACACAAGAAATTTTTTCCGCGGTGTTGGTTAATTTGGGAGTAGGCAATTATTTAATGATTAGCCTGATCAGGAATGAAGCAACTCTAATGTGTTAAAATTCATTTTTATAATAATAAATGCAATAGTTGCGCTTAGTCTAACAGAATACAATAATTAATATACACAAATATCTAGTGCATCACTGAGAAATCCCCAAATAACTTGACTACGTACCGTATTTGAAATGTGCAATTGTAGGATCCCCGTAGTCCGGAAAACAATTATTATTGTGCAATTGATGAGACTTCAAATTATTGCATCCTGCTGGGAGATGAAAATGCGGTCAAATATCACACAAGTTCATTTCAGTGTTTTTAAGAATGATTCATTTTTATTTCCAAGCCTGCTGATTGATGTAGCATTTTAATTTGCATGTGTGCATGACCTGAGTGGTTAAACTTTGTGAGGTAATAACTGTATCGTATTTTATTTTTATTGGCTGTGTTTTTACAAATTATATTATTAAAATATGGAATTTAGCAATCATAGTGAGGGCAAGTCTCAGGATTTTTTCACTGAAATTCAAAGAAGTCGAGCAACCAATTTTTAAAACTTCAATGATCTTAAGAATAAAATAAGATATCAAAATCAGACAGCAAAAATTAATATACCGTAGGCTACTTATTATGGTTGTTCAATCCTATTTGCATATATAATATCCCCAATTTATAATATACTGAATGATAGTCCGTGCTGATTTATTTTCCAAATAGTTAGATAATAATTATCTGTTTTGAAAGCAGCGGAAGAATGAGCAAGTAATACTATTGAAAACAGTTACTTTCTCGTGTGTAAATGCAGTAAAAGGTGTAAATGTGATACAGTTTTATACTTTCAAGTTCACTTTTTTTTCTGCTGCAGCACTACAGGCGCTTCGTGTTATTTTATGATAGTCGACTGTTTATTCCACAACAAATTACATCTTAATATACTAGTCGTCAAACGCTATACGGTTTATCAGGAAAATTCCCGGAAATCTAACAATTCATAGAATGATTTACCCGCACCGTCTTCAAAATAAATGAAGCTGTTTCGTCACTGCAGCATCACTTATACTGCCGTATCACTTTTCAGTTCTATGAGCACGTCATACCCAATAATGCAAAATTATGTCAAATTTTTTTCCCATTTTTGACCAATCACGCTGCCCGATAACAACTCATGAGGTTTTCACAGAACCTGCACCACCCTGGAAAAACTAAGGCAAAAAGAACGCGCATATCGAAAAAGTAAATTAGGCTTTCAGTACATGCCATATGTGAATGGCACTCTATACAATATAATAACCCCGGTTTTAAAATAAAACAGGTGGTAGCAGTGAGAAATACAACTTAACTTCCTCAAAGAATCGCCCTAATGAAAAATTAAACTTGTAGAATCTTCAGCACATACTCCTAAAACTGAGGTGTTTCTATTTATTTTAACCCTAACAAGAGCAATGCGGCCCTTCTTAACTGCCAGACTGCAGAGGCCTATACGGAATCATCAAGTTAGAGCCTAATTGAGAATCAATAGACATTTATGCGTTGCGTGATCAACATGCCTAATAATATTATCCACGCGGTTGTAATGACGAACCAAACGTGATAGCCACTGCCAAATTAGTTAACACATCTGAATCGTCCGATTTACGTCCTTCACACCATACTGACATATCCCACATATTGAGATATCTATTCCATAGATATCTCAATATGTGGGACGGGTTGTTTGTAAATTACGGACACTTTTGTCCGCTTTTGTCACTATTTTTAACACCCTTCCTGTATATAATTAATTGATAATAATTATACACATATGCACGACCCTCCCTCCCCCCCGCGGTCCATTTAAATCTGAAGGGGGTACAATGCAAATGACAAACATGCGTCTGACCTTTGAGTCCCTTGTCCTCCTTGTTCTTGGTCATCCCCGAAGATTCCTCCTTGGCCCTCGGGGTCGGAGGCGAGTTGGGCGAGTTTGGACTGGAAGAAGGCGGTGAGCCCCTAAGGTCAAGCCCGTCCGTCAGCTTGGTAACATCGGTCAAAGGAGCCGGTGCAAACTCTTCGGAGCCCATCCCTTCGCCTGCGTCCCGAAAAGCCTGCATGTTGGCGACTGTCTTGGCCACCACCATGGGCAAAGCCATCGGATACGGGTTTCAACACAGGATTGTTCAGGCCGAGGGTAGGGGGGGGGGGGGGGGGGGGGGGGGGGGGGGGGGGCTGAAGAGGCGGGGCCGCCATATTTCCCCCCCTCTCTCCAACTCCCCACCACCAGCGAATCGCCATTGGTGCATGGCATACCCTTCTGACGTCACATTCCCGCCTTCCTCGCCCGGAGAATGGCCGCGCCATCATGGCGTTATCAGGGCTCCGAATGGCAGAATAAGGGCTACTAACATATCATAATCAGAAGGCAAGCTTGCCAACCCTAAAAAGCTGCGCGACTGTGGAAGGGCCGGGCTATGTACGATTTTTTTGGGAGGGTTGGTGAGACAGGATGTACCCGATTTGACTTGGGGGTTCTGCAGGTGGGTCTTACCTAGGACGTTGATTTATGGGACTAGAAGACTGGAGGTGTGCTTCTTTTGAGAGGATTAAGGGTCATGATGAGGCGTGGGCAGGGGCTGGACATGTTTGTGTCCGCGGGTGTTTGGGCGGGCAGCAGCAGCGGGTTGTCTTGTGGCGGTACAATACGGCTACCTGGCANGGGGGGGTCAAAGAATCACTCCGGATGCACCCTTTTCAACTGAATCCACACTCTTGTGACTGATGACTCTTCGACTATGGCACAATGTTAACTGTTAATGTGATAACTCATTCTGGTTGGTATGAGGAGCAATCAGGGCTGGCTCCTAACATGATTGCTTCGTTTTGGAATGAAAGCCGCAGAGGCCCATGAGTTTTAGGAACCCATATAGTCAAGATGGAAGAGTATTCATAAAGTGATCGTTTAGAAGCAACACGGGCATAAAAGCCAGGCTGAGGCCGAGTCGCAGATAATACACGACGGCGGGAACAGTATCGGAAAGGCTATAGGGTCCTTTTGTCCCCACTTTGGTGCTAATCCAATTTATGGCTGCGGTATTGCCCTTTCCGGGGAAATAAACAGTGGAGGAGTGGGGGTGGACGCGGAGGAAATTGGCTGGAACAAAAGGCCAAGCGGCGTTCTCAAAAAGTGACTTGACCTCAGGGCAGTGGGCCACTGAAGAGGAAGGGGAGGAGGGTCAGCTACCTGGCGCCGAAGCTTTTGACCCACGTATATACATTTCAGCTGTGGATTTGGCCTGGGAGGACTTGTACAGCCGCCAAGGGTATTTGCTTCTGTTCTTCACTTATGAGTACTATAAATGACGGAGGGTAGGATTACAGGGTTTCCCCCCGAGGGCACTGACTGGTCTATAGATAGACTTTTGGGTGGATTTGTTACCGCCCCAAAGCCGACTAGCGGCTTGAATCCTGATACCCTTTCGGCATGTGCATGGAATGCTGCCTGGCTGCTGGGGATTTTTACCTTTGGGCAGGGTCACGGGCCAGGGATAAAAGCGGGCGCGTATTGAAAGAGGCTCTTATCGCGTCTCTGTGCAGTAAGTCCATCTTGCTCATAATGAGAGCTCATGTGAACCAACTGGGCTAAAGGAAGGTGGAGTCGCGACAACGTAATGTTGTAGTACACATGTTCTTTGTAACAGACACTGGAAGTATCGAGGCATCAGGACTCATGTAATCCGGTGTACATTTTACCGAGTAATCCAGCAAGGGTATAATAAGCTTTATGATATATTGGGTATAATCTAGGACGGTACACCATTTCAATGAGTGACTTATCCATATAAGAAAATTTGGCAGGCAAAAAAATCATAGTAGCACTGTATCTCTAAATTTTTGGATTGCATTGGAGCAATGCATTGATTTTCTTTGGCAGTCGCAACTAGAAAATATTGATAGATATTTAAGTGTAAAAAATTAAATGGATATTCGCCATTCTTCCTAAATTGTTTTTAATAGTCCGGATGCTAAGGGTTTTAACTTTGCATTATGTGATACAAGTATGAAACTCGGTATACACTCATTCTTTGGGCACTTATGAGAATATCTGGGCGTGAGCCCACGATGGGTGACCCCACCGGGGGTCACTTTCACAGGGTTGCCATATCTATCCAGGTGCAGCATACCTTTAGGATTTTGTATTAGGTGATAAAAACACGAAACTCAGCACACTAGTTCTTTCGACACTTCTGATCATATTTGGACGTGGGGCCACGCTGGGTGACCCCACTGGAGGTCACTTTTGCCGGGTTGCCAAATGCAACTGGTGCAACGCAGACCTTTACATGAAGAAGGACCTTCCATTCGGTGATAAAAACCAGAAATTCGCCACAATTGGTCTTTGAACACTTATGAACATGTCTGGAAGTGAGGCCACGATGGATAGACTAACCCCGCTGTGATCAGTCACTCATGGGGTTGCCATATCTAACATGGGCAACATGCGTATCTGTTTGAATAGGGAGCTTCGATTTGGCGATAAAGATGTAAATCTCGGTGCACTAGTTCTTTGGATACCGGTACTTCTGAACACATCTGGACGTGGGGCCACGATCACCGACCCTGCTGAAAATCACTTTCGCAGGGTTACCATATTTAACAAACTGTGAAACGCGTTTGTATTTGAATAGGGAGCTCCAAGAGAGTCGGTCATCGTGGACCCACGTCTAGATATGTCCACGTGTGTCCCAGGGACGTCGGAAATTTTTAAGAAAAAAAAATCTACACAACTGGCATTTGTGCATGCATCATTAGTGATTACTGATTAGCGCCGGACCCGAGCGGGGAGGCTGGCCGGGAAGTGTCGCGTTTCAAACCTCAAACGGGACCCTCTTTTAGCTGAAGCTGCCGCTCACGATGGCAGAAGTGCATGGGGGTTATTCAGATGCGGCGAAGCTTTGATCGGAAGGAAGGCAACAGGAAAAGTGCAATAAACATGGAAGCCCGTAGCCCGTTACAAGGGGCCCGGTCCGTTCAAAACAAATGTCTAGCAGTGACACTTGTCAGATTACTGTATTTCCAGTGCCTATAACGAATTAAAACAGTTTTCCTGGAAAAATAAGGATAGAGTCCCTTTCAGTTGGGGATTAGAAAAAGGGTAAGTCCAACAAACGCCCCCCCNCCCCCCCCCCCCTTCTGGTTCACATGATGAGTTCTGATGTTCGCCCCCACAATTGGAAAAGACTTCCGACGTCCCTGTGTGTCCACAGAACTATAGTGTACAGAGTTTCACACCTTGATCACCGAATGTAAGCTCACTATTCAACAGAAACTCATGTTTCACAGTCTATTAGATATGGCATATAGTGGCTTCCATCGAGGTCGGTAATCGTGGCTCATGTCTGACATGTTCAGAAGTGTGCAAAGACCAATTGTGGCGAGTTTCATGTTTTTATCACTGAATGCAAGGTCCTTATTCATGTAAAGGTAATGCTGCCCCTGTTCAATTTGGCAACCCTGCGAAAGTGGCCTCCTGCTGTACCACGTCCAAATATATACTCAGAAGTGTCCAAAGAACGAGAGTAGCGAGTTTCACACTTTTATCACAAAATGCAAAATTTGGGGCCAAATTTTTCCCTTAGCACCTGGAATATTCACTCTTTCTCCTTACGCTGGTTTTGGATATTCTCCGGAATCACTTTCTCGTACAGGAACATTGTTCCACCTACACATCTGCCATTTCACCAAAACATGTGGTGGGTGATGTCAACTTAAGATAATGCATTTTCGCCATTTTTTGAAAAATGGTCTATTCGCCCTTGCCTTTTGTCCAACCCAGTATATGTCAAAACACAGGCTTGGGGAACACATTTCGGTAGTTGGATATAGTATTTTTAGATCAAAAATTAATACTAACTTATATAATAAATTAATATAAAAATATAGTAAATATAAGTATAGTAATATAAAAGTATAGTATAAAATATAGTAGTTTTTTACTACTCGTATCAAAATTGCGTATGATTTAAAAACTTAGGCACCCAATTGGGCTGGCACAGAAAAACAGGGGCTTCATAGTGAGTCGAGTTTATCTAGTGTTGGCAAGTTCCTGCGGTAGTGTTTAGAGCGATTAGTCTTCGTCTGGATTTACTCACACTCTGCCAGCAGACATGCGCTTCTCCCGGATTTATTCCCGCATATATCTCCAAGATTGCAGTTTCCCAAACGAGAAGAAAGGAATCGAAGGTGGGATGGGTCGGAGCTTCCGCACTGAATCCCACTAGCCCAGCACGATATACCATTTCGATTTTCCAATTCCGTCCATATATGCATTAGACTCTATACGTTATCATATATATATATATATTATACATGTAGGCCAACTTCGACATGCAGAGGTTTTAATGATAATGTTGCTTAGTAAAAGTTGGATGGTTGTTCAGTGCATCATTTTTGGACCGCGAAACAATATTTTTGACCACATTTACGTGATGAGAGAGTGTCGCAAGCATGCAATTTCTATACAAAATATTTGCATTTTAAATGCAATGCACATTATCTTTTTCATCCACCGATTGACATCGGAATTGTTGTTGCCCAGTTGGATTGGAGGTGATTGAATGAGGCTTCCTTATTACGTTTATAATTTTAAATGCTACGGTATTTGTGCAATTTTGCTGCCAAATCAGCAATAGTGGCTTTATTTTTGAAGTGGGTAGTTTTATCTGCGGAAGGAGTAGAACTCAGGGGTGAAACATTCCTATACAGAAGCGTGCGAGATTCACCAAAAATTCATCTTATTGCTATCACTCCTCGAATAGAAATAATTACGCCGTATAGACTACAGTGTGTTCCCATCCAGTGAAGTGTCCGGAGTGGCTAGCGATTCTTCTGCAGGGTTCGGAAATTTAGTCTACCTTCGCTTTGGGGGATGGTAGAAGGGTTCTAGACGATCATTTTAAGTATAGATATCGTGGGTCTCCAAAGCAGAGTTATCGAGATAATTAGCATTAAATAAAAAGTGCATTATACCAGCTTCTATATGTTTCGGATACAGCCTATATGACACTGCCATCGCCTAGGCCACTGTCTGATACGCCTAATGGGTTTGCATTTTAAATTTAAATTGCATGGTAACACCTTTTTAAATGAAAAAGGTAAGGCCGCATGGAGGGACGCAACCTGCCAGGATATTTTATACTTTGTGTTTCAAGTAACCGAAGCAGTAGTGGTGTAGTGGACATGGTGTCCGACTGCTAATCGGGAGGTTCTGGCTCCTGGGTTCGAATCCCGGAGGCCGGCGATCCTGACCTTGGTTTTCTGTGGTTTCCCAAGGTCACTCCAGGAATAATTTGCGTGATCGTACCGTAATATAGGCCACAGCCGCTTCCCTCCTTTCCCTGTCCTGGAGGAGATGCGGGTCAGTCGGGGGTTTCTGACCCGCATCTAGGGGGGCCATCTATGGCGAACGGACCCCCCTGGGGGACTGCACACGACCCCCAACATGAGAGATTGCACATGCACCAGTGTCCCCCCTTCCTATCCTTACCTTGTCCCTGCACCAGCTACTGTAAAAATAATAATAACAAAAATAAAGGAACGTGTGATATACCCCCAGTTGGGGATGAAAGCACTACCCCAGTTATTATTATATTATTATTATTATTATATTATTATACTTTGTGTTTCAAGTATCTCGGTAACTATGCTTCGGAGATGCACGATACCTATACTTAAAATGATCGCCTAGAACCCTTGTACCATCCCCCGAAGCGAAGGTAGATTAAATTTCCGAACCCTGTATAACTAAGCTGCTTATTTTTAATCAATTACATTGGAGCAGTAACTTTCAATAGCTCTCAAACTTACTTTAATAATAATACACATACCAGCCTTTGAATTTAGAGCATGATTATAGGCTCTGCAAGTATGCAATACTGTATATGCATGCACCATGTGGCGATCAAACTCCCTTATTGCAGTCATGTTGCATGTCTAACAATATTTTTATTTCCTCAGCCGACGTTAATTTCAATGGTGGCTGCTTTAAAAGGCTGATGTAAGTATACGTATATTAGTATACCGGTATAATATTAATTCTAGTGGAATTGATTTACACGAGCGTTTAATTCACGTAAATGTATGGCATACTAGGAGGGGCATTTAAAATGGTTTTTTACCTGCCCATGAAGCGCAATGAACCTACACTCTATACACCCACATGAAAGTAAACATGCATATAACTTTAACCAGCAGTAAAACCTTCTCTGATGCAACCTTACAAAATCTGAGTCAGAGTGTTGGGAGTATAGGGGCTATATGCTAGACGAGTATATAGGATGACCCAGGGGCGGATCCAGGGGAGGGGGGGCGAAGGGGCGATCGCCCCCCCTATGGCTCCCCCAGAGGGGAAAAACCGGAAGAAAAGAAAAAAAACGGGGGGAAAAACTCACAAAAATCCTCTAGAACAGTGCAACATTGCACTGTTCTACGGGTTCTTTTCCTTTTTGCCCCATGGGGTCGAGAGGAAGGGTTGTGACCTTGAACCGAATTTTTTTTCCCTAGAAAAAATTGCTGGATTCTCCGCTGTATCCTATAGTGTGTGTAGACAAGTATTTCAGCGATGTGTTTTATAGGTGTAGACATACGTATATTGTGTTGTTTTCAATTTTGATCATTGTTAAGGTAAATTTTTAACAGTCGTTCATATAAATACTACNCCCCCCCCCAAATCGAAAGTCTGGATCCGCCCCTGATGGGATGACCCTACCATGTATATTGTGGTGGATCTGAAGAACTGATGGAGTTGCGTATATGATAGGTCTTGGAAAAGAAAAGGAAAACACCATCAGAGGTTCATCAGATAAGGATGCTTATTTTTATGGATGTATGGATTGCTTCATAGTCAGATAAACAGCCTTTCGAACACCCTTCGCTTTGCCGCATCCACATACGAACGCGAGGTGGTGAAGTCACGGATTGTTTACCCCACAAACCAGTCAAGGATTAACTTAACTGGTTTCATACTGAAGAAACAGTCCGGACTGCAGTAGCCTACTTATCAGGCCATCGCAGCAGCTAAAGGGCACATAAGTATAACTGATAATTAATTACACTGGTGTCAACTACAACCATAATTCATCACAAGAGTAACCAGATCACATGCCACCTCAAACAATGTGGTAGTGTCACCCCCAATAGTTTAGGCTCTATCTAAGATGCAGAGATGCAACACAATCCTCCAGTTTCATTTGGCTGCCTCCTGCAGTATCTCATTCACCTTGATGAACTCGTCTTCTATACGACACGAAACTCGGCTTCCACGCACACGTTCCATTCTTTACGAGCCCCCAGTTGTGCATGAGGCAGAAATGACAGTATGGCAACAGAGTCCGTTGATGGAATCAAGGCTCCGACGAACTCTCTTCCAGTTTCTCGCTACAAAAGTGGGAATTAAAAATACAAGAGATCTGCTGGAAAAAGAGGGCGGGAGGAGAAGTCAGGGGAGGGGGGGAGGAGGAGGAGGAGGAGGGGGAGAAAAAGCCAGGAGTGAGAGAGAAATAGGCCATAGAGTAAACGGGGAATAGGGTAGCTTCTGAATAGTATACTTTATACACATACAGTACCGTAACGTACCATAAAATGCGAACGGATGAACTGCTATTACACCTACCCCCTCATGCATTATAAACACGGGGGTGTTTTCATTTGCTGGTGCAAGAACGTGTATTGAGAGACTATACACCGGCACAGGCATATTGGGGGAGTCCAATTTTTAAAGGCAGATGAAAATACCTATCGCTTTATTTTAAAAGTATGAACTTTTATGCATAATGAGAAACTATCGTTGAGAGGTGTTTCATAATGGCGCTTACGGATTGTGAACTTGGCCAGAGAACCACCCTGTAACCGCATACAAGAACATGCACTCCTACATTTTGAGAATAAATACGGATGCATTTTGGTACATATGAACGGTAATAATCCGGGCCCATATTGGCGGTGGGACCGGCGATGATTGCACTGCTTGGAATACCCCCCCCCCCCCTATATACTGGGAGGTTGAAAGTAGGCCATATATTCTGCTGCATAAGCCACACAGGCAAATACAAGCAGCATATAGCGCAAGAGAGGATAAGTGCATCTGGGAAGGCGGTTACCAGAAGGGCCATTTGGGGCTCTCATCCGATTCCACTTGTTCCCACTTTTTCCCCTCCACTCTCTCATCAATGGAACTTCATCAGCCAAATCCGGACAATTATCAGTCCCCTGGTCCTAGAAGAGATGGGCTCGTGATGCAGCGATTGGCTGCTCCGAATAGGATTCTGGCCAATAAAAATGCTAATCAGGAGGCGGCTTATCTCACTGCCGACTACGCGGGATCTTCTCTCTCCGGGAATGATGGTGTACGTAGAATGCATCCTACCACCCATTTCTAGCAAGAGTGTATTCGAATGCCGCAGTCTAACGTCCGGAATGGCGTCTCGTGGAGCCTGGAACCATTGCTTTTCATGGTCACAAAAATACTGAGGGAAGACTCAGAGTCATCATGGTGTCATTTCTCTAAAGGGCGCCTTTCAGGCTCCACAAGAACCATGAACAGTGCTGCCACTCTGCCTAAATGAACACAGTAATTAGGAATAGTCAAACGTTCTGGCGCTTCGTTGTTTTGTTTCTAAAATAGGATGATACATTCTAAAATGGATTTAAACTCGTGTCATCAAAGCATACCAATATTACATGAAGACCTGATTTTCCGAATGAACCGAGTCATATGTTGAGTAATGTATCTTCGACTTGTACGCTTGGTGGTCATGTTTGGTAGAGTATTTTTTGTGCGAAAATAATAAAATTGCACCGAGTCGTTCAGTTCGTGTCACCCTGTGCAGAGTCATTGTGATAGTTCCCCGCCATGTCCCAACTGTGCTTTTCTTCGAGTATAAGTGTGGCTAAAATAATCCCCGTGGCTACCAGCGTTCTCCAGACTTATCCTTACTTTTTATTTATGGGGACACCCAAAAAATATTGTTCCGTAACAAACTTAAGACAGCTGACACAATATTTGAAACGCGTCAGGCAGTTGACAAGAATCACATTGCCATTATGAACGCTATATGTGGCTTTTTGAGAATCTTGAAGAAGAAATTACCGGAAATTACTCTTGTTGATTTTGGCAACTTCGGTTCAATTACGGGGCCTAAGCGTATGTTAATTTTTATCATGATATCCAAAGCTGCGAGAGAGAAATTCCTGCGTGTTAGGGGACCCACCTAACATAGCGTGGGTATAGGGGGTGGCGTAACACACAGGATGATCCTGATACAGTCTTATTCAAACTCATTTCAGATACTGTGTACTGTACTATGGGGCTCAAATTGTTTTGGCCACTTTATCCTGGTGTTGAAGCAACCCTTCACACACACACACACTTGCTCAACGTGGGGCCTGTGCGAAGGGTTGCTTCAAGACCAGGATAAAGTGGCCAAAACCATTTGAACCCCATAGTACAGCTTTTTGATCAGGACGGCAATATACAGCTAACTGCCTCAAACATTTAGAAATGCGGTTCCTAACCTTTATGATAGTCAAGTAAGATGCACCCCCCCCCTCCCCCGAGTATTAGTGGAATATTAATGTAGTGTAAACATATTAAAACCTTCATGGTGAAATTTTCTATAAAATTGATGGCAAATAAAAAATAACAGCGGCCATTGCGCGAACTCCAGGAAAATGCTTCCCCCCTTGGAGATCGCGACTCACAGGTTGGGAACCACTGATTTAGAGGCTATCTGGCTGTTGACTATTTTTTTAAAAAGTTGCAGATATCTACCTTCATGTATTCATCTGTGGAATCTATTCACAAACCCACTTCTTTTTCCCCAAGGTCACTTTAGAAGCTTATTTTACATGTAAAATTGCATTTAGGAAAAATAAGTATGAATATACGATTAACAAAGTGTTAATTACGCCCTCATATAACCTGCTGTGAATCACATCTGTCCAAACATTCCCAACATTTTATTCCACCTCTTATGCAAAACACCACCACCCATCCCCAAGGGTCAAGATTGACACCAGTCACATCCCTATTCAAGACATATAATCCGGAAAATAAGGTATCCAAAGGGGCAACGAGTCGTCCGGATAATAATTCCGGAGGGGTGCTACAGCCTGCTGTATTATTCCGTTTGGCAGTCCATGCTAGGGAGGTGGGGGGTAGAGAATATAGAATGAAAGTTGGGGGGGGGGGGGTACATGGCAGTAGGGGGGGTGGTGGGTCCCGTGGGTGCCCTCCGGTCCGCCCAAGCCCGGAACTCCAATCGGCTCCGGTGCCGAGCTAACAGCACTCGTTGCAGCTCCAGCCAGGCCCACCCGGGATTCGCCGGCGGATTATTGTTTAATAATTGAATATTATTAGCATCCTTCATTTGTTTCATCGGGCCGATGATGACGCGGGAGGCGCCCGGGTCGCCTGCTTTATGGCCGCATTAGCCCGGAGGAAATTTAAAATATTTGAAAGCTCCCGGAATTTAATCTGGAAAAATTGGGCTAAATCTATCTTTGGGGAGCGGAGCCGGGCCGGATTACTGGGAGGCCGTAAAAAGAGGGGGCAGGCATGGGGGGGAGGGCCGCCCCGTCCAATTCCGAGCTGGAGGGGCGAATGGGCCATCATGTCAGTTGTGAGCGATGAGAGGGGTGGGGTGGTGGGGTGGGACGGCCATGGGGGGGGGAAATGGGGGAGGGAAAAATCCGGAGCATACCCGGAGACAGCGCCTGCGCACCTGGGGGTATGCACCCACCCTGGCACACAGCCTCCACTGCGCTAATTAAATCCTACCCCCACCCCACCCTTTCACTCCTGGGATTCCCCTTAGTCTCCAAAATGCTCATAAGCCTCGGTGTTTTTTTTTCTTTTTTTCGAGCACACTTTTGGGTGTTTACGTGATGCTGGAGAGTCGGGACAAGTTGATGGAAGGTGTGGTCTTTTGTCGCAGGTGTGTCAGATAAAACCAAAGGGTTATGCTATAATATACAGGGTGTTTCAACTTTTTTGTCCGAACAGTTATATATTGCACTAAGCTGCTACTTTGTGAGCAGTGTATGCCACTTCAATCTAAGATTCGCAGGGAATATTCCCCCTATCCTTTTCCATTAGCCTACAGTCATGTCAATAACTAATTCGTATCATGATACCAGGTTGCTACACTCAAACTGCAACATCCAGGATGAACTCCCAAATGATCAACTTCACAGTGTTTCAGCCTGCTCGACCTGGTTATGTCGTGGAGACGAAAGCGACTAGGTAGATTGCATATGGCAGGGTCCGTGGAGAGATCCGGACGGTGTTTGGCCCCCCCTCTAAAACCGGGGCCGCCAAATCCCAACGGGTACCTCACCTGATCAGGCTGGATTATGACGGGCAGAGCAAGGTGCCAGCAGCCATCCCGCGTCTAATTCGTTCGCGTTTCACTTACTGCCCAATCCTACTTGACACCCGTAATTAAGTAATGATGCATTAACCGAAATTCTCACCGGAGACGAGTTGGGTTAACTACCGTACGTCCCTGGGGTTGAAGGCATGCACAGGAGCAGAATTTTGGAGGCAGGAGCAAGATAGGGGTTACCAAATGATTACCCTATCTGGCACCCTTGCATTTGGCTACTCTGCTCGTCTTATGCTGGAGAATGGGGGGGCCCTCCTCTTATGACAAATCTGGCTGGCACAATCCCTCCCCTGCGCCAAACTTAGTTCCCGTCAAGTCGCCTGCACCAGGCCTTCATTCGGGTCCCAGAGTTCCCTCGGGTACCATTTGACGACGATTAGGCTGACGGCAGCGGAAAAGCTATTATAATTCGCCCGACGAAGACGAAACGCTTTCGGATAGCGGCATCAGCAGCGTGGGGATGGGACGCGGGGGTTGCGCGCAGGAGGAGGAGGAAGAGGGGGATGGAGGGGGTAACAGTAGGGGAGGACGATGCTTCACTCGGATGTATGTGTTTGCTGGCTAACACGTACGCACATGCTATAGAATCCGCTTTTCATCACTCGTCCAGTCAATGTGTGCTTTTTGCAAGATTCATGTGTGGACATCGACGTGTCCATTTGGTCAGGTCGTTTTGAACACATGTACGTGGTCCGTTTTTTTAAAAAAAAAAATAGCATGGCTTATTTCGAGCGAGGTCCATATGTATAGTAAGATGTCTATAAGCTTTTATGCAAATTGGAGGGTCTGAGAGAGGAAATCGGTTTGCGGACCGCTTAAGGCCGCATTATTCCCCGAATGGATCGCGCAAGAAAAGGCTTCGATTGGATGGGCTCATTTGCAAGAGCCGCACCTGATGCCCCTTCTCATTCCCGCCCCGCTTTCCCCCCCATCCCAAATCAGCTTCCATATAACGGCACGTACTACGTTTACAGAGTGCTCCTAACCTCTCCGTCTTCTACTTCTTGCAGGCTGGATTTTCAAGCTGAGTCTCCCCACTTTGTGGATGAAATTCGCAGTTTATACCTGTCTTGCATGCAGCTAATAAATGATGGAAAGTGGTGGAAGGATTATTTTTTCCACCAGCTCATCCGTCTCCTGCGGTAATATAAGGTAGGCCTATTGCAGAATATTATTAAATATAACTGCTTTCAAAATCTAGGGAAGGGTTATACAATATGAGCATGGGCGTATATTTATTAGTGTTATCACATAGTGCAGTGGTTCCCAACCTTTTCGGGCCTTCGTACCCCTTTGAGAACAGTTGGTCCTTCTCGTACTCCTTACCAGGATGAAAAATTTACCGAATCCTTGACATTTAACTACTCCGTGATAATCGTGATAACTACCTTATAATCAATATTTTGAGACTAGGAATATGATGAAGTGAAAGAAAATTAAGTCATTTTTTCGATTATAATCCAGCTATATTTTGCTTTGTGCAAGCCACTTATGGGCTCTGCTATGTCCAAAATTGCTCGATTTGGACTCAGGGGTACTTAGCTCCGTACCCCCAGGAGGGCCACCTCGTACCCTCTGGTTGGGAGCCCCTGACATAGTGGTACGACCGTTCACGTTCACTGTGACATACACCCTCTTTCTCAAGTCGTACATTGACATTTTTTTTTTCTTCCGAAAAACTTTTAAATAAAATTCATAAAATGCTGCTGCTCACCACCGATTTTTGTCTGTTTCGGAAATTTCAAGTTCCATCTAAATGGGTCCGGGACTTTTTTTTGTATGTCTGGGCGCGTTATGACTTAAAAATTTTAAATATTACGATAGAACGTCAAATGCTGAATATTATACTAGTAACCTATACTGAGACAAAAATTGCAAGGAAACCTCGGTTCATTAATCTTAATATTTATAATGAAAATATCACTGTTCGGTGATGATCAATTTCTCTGTGCTATATGTTCTTCACCAAAACCATATTTTAAAACACTTATAATTTAATGCATTTGATAAGTTTCCAGATTGTAATTATTATGAATTGTTGCCACAAGGTACAGTACAAGTTAGTAGAATTGCACAATCATCAAGTTCATTATACGGATCAGTTTTAGCGAACAATATGTGAATTTAAAAATACCTTGTCATACCAACGCCATAAAAAAAATTAAAATGATTTCAGGTTCATGGCACCTTTTGTGGTCATGTGAAATTTGAAATAAATTGCAAATTCGCAACAATTTGACCCCAACATCTCAGCTATTTTATCTATGGTTTGCAGTTCTATCTTTCACTATTTTCTAGTACACACTAGCAAGCACCATTTGCACCAAACATCTTGGTGGACCACTCAACATAATAATATTGTCTTATAGATTATCTATAAAGTGTCTTACTTGCTAACATTCTTATTTCTTGGCATGAAAAACAATTAGGCCTATTATGTGTTTGCACTTGGATGGTCCGGCAGTACAAACACCAAAGCATATAAGGCAATGTTTGTATCGTATGAAAGAAATAATTTTTCACCAGCCTGTTCAATTCATACTGTTCGCTCAAGTTCGCAGTGGGCCTCTGACCTGGAGCCCCGCCATGGGAAGTGCAGGCGATGACCATAACTCCCACAGTCCCATGACATGACCCAACCGTCATGTTGTAGGTTATGTAGGGAGTAGCCTAATGCAATGAAGTCATATTTATGGTTGAATGCAGTGGTGTCCTGTGCTACGCAATCAGGAGCTGAATGATTCATATTGATTTGATTTTCGATTTAAGCCTTGACTTACAAAACTATCAGAAACATTTTGACAAAAATATTGTTGAGCATTGTGCAATACAGTCCTTTATGCTTGCCTTTATGCGTACAGCACCGTTAATGTAGGGGAGTAAAGGTCAATTCACATACCGGTACGCGAAAAAGCATCAAAAGCGAGCGAATTTCAGCTTTCAGCGAATTCGCGTCTGATCAAAGGACCAAAGGCATTCACATATCGGCGTTTTCCTGAGGACACGAGCGAATTTTGGTTATTCGCTCGTCTAAACACAAAATCGCGCTCGTCTGTCAGAGCCAGATAGAAGCGAATTTGGGAGCTGGTTCGAGCCACCCAGCGCCGCCACGCGGACTTGTCGGCCTACCTCGGCCATGTTGGGAATGCCCGAGCTCGGAAGTTACCTATTTTTTTGTCGTAAACTCTCGACCAGGCCAGCCTCCGCACCATGTCCAGCTCTTGCCCCACTTGGTGCACTGTGACCTGGACGCCTTCCGAGGTCGGTTCAGCAGCATTTTCATTGCCATGCCGGCTGCCTCCGCAGTATAGGGCTCCGCCATCTTTCTCAGCCCAAGATCTCCCCCTGCCCACACGACCCCGACCCCATCCTCCCTCCTACCTGCCCTGCTGCACAGCGCATGCTCCATAACTAAAGGCGGGTTCACACTAGCTGACGGGAGCATACGAAACGAACGGAACGGTATGACGGAACGAACGGAAAGAAGGGAAAAGTGTTCAGACACAATAGCGAGTGGCGTGGCTTTAGCCTCCGTATCCCGCAGCGCATGCGCTGTGCTTGAATTCTCGAGGAGGAAGCCGGATCTCCCTCGGGCTCTCCCTCTCTTCGGACCGGTATCATACCCTTCTCTTCTCCCGTTTCCCGAGGCCCGCTCCCCCTGGGTCTCGACTCCCGACTGATGTCCTTCGTCCTGTCCCCGCCAGAGGCGCTGCCGGCTTTCCCTTTCACTTTCGTTCGCCACACTCCTGCCGCTTTCCTGGCTCTTCCATTGGTGGATAGGTCCGTAAGCCTACGTATTCCGTATTCCGTGTCCGTCAGAAGTTGATTTCTCCCGTATTTTCCGTTTCGTAATCCCTTTCACTTTTCGTCATCCTCAAGTGGGCTCTGATTGGTCCACTCTTTCGGATCGTTCTTTTCGTATGCTCCCGTCAGCTAGTGTGAACTCCCCTTTAGTGTTGTATGAGGTGCTCACCTAGCTGAGAGCGCCATGAGACCTTTCACTGCACAAGACCATGCACTGCACCCTGACTGCACCGCACTGCACTATTAAGTGGCGACCCTACCGGACTACGCTGACATTGCGCTACATTGGGGACCCAATATGGCCGCCGGCGGCCATATTGGGTCTCCCAATGTAGCGGCTTACCTTTTGTACCTATAAAGTTCAGCATAGTCCGGTAGGGTAGCCACATAACAGTGCAGTGAAAGGTCTCATGGCGCTCTCAGGTGAGCACCTCATGCAAAACGCCCCGGCGTAAGTGGGAGTGTCCTTTTGGAGTGTCCAGGGTCCAGGCCTTAGTATTCTATGACCATGAACCAGTCATTTGTCAGTAAGAACAGTTTAAATGATAGTTATTGCAAAGTAACTGTTACCAACCCAGCGCAGCGGTGCGGCTCTCCACGGCGCATGCGCGCGACTGGGATCGGTGGTGTTGAGCGGACAAAAGATATATGCCTCCCGCCCACGCTCCCGCCGAAAAGGGTGCTCAGATCTAAATTAAAAAATTACCCTGATATTAATTTTAATGCTATAACATGTTCTGCATATTACATTACCAAATATGTACGATTTTACATTCCGGTAGTTTAACTTTACGGTATGTGTTGGCTACGGTTGGCTATATTAGCAATTAGTTGTGTGAGCTGGCAACCTTGTTTGGAGGAGAACCCTTCGGGACGACTGGGGACGAGAACGCATCAAGGTGGATGTAATACCTGCACCGTGGAACGCATAGAGTGAGAATCTTGGTGAGTATCATTTGGTGGGGATCCATCGGGGATAAATCAAACCTATTTACCCCGTTGATTCCGAATCATAGCCCGTCAGCGCCGTCGCGCTGGAGAAGGAGCCCAGCGGAAGAACAAAGTCCAATCAGCCAGCCACTGGCGCCACCCATCGCCGCTAAGTGTCGGCAGACATTTTGTTCCATTACCATCCCCCGCATCCGTTACACTCCAAATCATCAATAGCATCAGTTACCGGTACGCTTTCCACGTCAATCAGTATGTTGTAACTTTCTGTTATACCTCAAGCATGAGCCTCGTGTGTTCTATTTCACAGGTTACTTGACGCCTAGCGTTTTGTTCATGTTATTCCCGGCACTGCATCTGTAAGTACTCGTACTCTACTTGAGTTATTGTGGAAAGATGGGTGATAAAGTGCATTGCCTCATTGAATGATATATAGGGCCTACTTGAAAGATATTTTGTTGGGTAGGAGACAGACAAAGAGGGATACTAATCTTTCCTGCCTTATTTCTCTCATCATTCCTCTCTCTCTCTCTCTCTCTCCCACCAATCATCGTATATTAATAATATCTAATATTTGCCTTTTGACTTCTTCCCACTCAATCAATCAGCATCATTGGGGTTGTAGGGTTTGCCCCCATCTTTAATACCCCCAAACTCCCTGAGAGCCATTTTCAGTTTTAATGGAAACGTGCACAATTGCCAAACTTTGTCTTTGACAAATCCCGTTTTTAGTACATTCGTTTAACAAAGTGTCTTTATATTAGGCAAGACTTACATCCTTGTTGAGAGATTTAGATGAATATTGGGTAATGTGCAGTCCCCATACAGTAACTTGCTGCCATAATTGTAAATAGATCATGTATTTTTGCAGTAAACTGCAGTAGTATAACTCAAAATTCTGTACAGTTTAAAAATGTACACAGTATTATAATTTAGTAACTAAATATCTACACATTAAGTCTGATATTGCATTACTGCCATTGTGTTAACTTGTAGTTCCACCCAAGGGAGAGTGGGGATAAAAAAAATGGGACAGTTGACTTTTTTATCAGACCCTAAAGAAAAGAGCTTGTGTCCATGGCATAATGTGACTCACTGGTCCCTTTGCACCATAGCATAGGCTTTACTCTTAGGCTCTGCTTAGTATAGTCTTTTACAGAACGTCAGCATAGTCTGAAATGGCAAACTGTTTCTTGTGAAGGACAAAACCTTAGAGGAGGAATGGGATATGTCTCTTTCCTATGCAACTTGTTGTTATTGTTCAGTTTGATGAGATAAGGTGCTGCCTCAACAGAGTTCTTGTATAGTTTTGTGTTGTGCTAGTGTTACGAGTTGAACTTTGTGTAATAAGGACAAGTTAATTGAAAGGTTGTGTGATTGGTTGATTGGGTGAGGCTAACTGTCATAGGGAAGGGTGAGAGAGGAAGATTTTTTTGGACTGTGGGAGGAAATGGGAGAACCCAGAGAAAATATATATGAACATGGAGAGAGCCTTTAGAAACTCTTTCCACATGAGAAAGCATTCTCTGTCCAACCTGGGGATCAAACATGCGACCTCAGAGGTGGAAGGCTGTGGCAATACCCACTACACCACCATGCGACACTGTTAATTGAAAGTTGTTGTCTCCCCTGTAGGAGAAGAATGCATGGGTAGCAGGCAGGGGAGAGGAGGGGAAAATGTCACAAGTATTGCATAATAGTGTGTAATATGCACACTATAGTGTAATGCAATACAGGGTGACTCTAAAGTCAGGATACATAGGTAATTTGATTGTATTGTGAGGATCCAGTTGTGCCAACTAGTAATATATTTGTTGACACGCAGTTGGCACTTGGAGTAGGCACAACTGAAAACCAACAATGCAATCCAATTACCTGTGTATCCAGACTTTAGAGTCACCCTGTATAACAGTGTTTGATGCCATGCCTCCATATTTGTTTTAATATCCAGAGCAGCATATTATTCAGAGAAGTATGTAAAATGTGGCTGAGAAACTCAGGTTTGCATGGATCATGTATAAAATCACAAGTGTTAGTCACAGTGCAGCAAAGAAAAAAAGAAACAAAAATGTTACACTCCACACTGTGCAGATGGTTCCAGTTAACTTATTAAAATGCTCAAAATGGCTATTGATTTTTTGGCACTATAAGGTGCTTCTTTCATATTATACCTGGCAGTTATAAAAAATAACACCTGCCAGTATTACGTTGCACAGAAGTATTCAGGCCCTCAATAGTATTATTTGTGAGCTTGAGACATTGTAAAAAATGCTCTTTTTGACCCACTATCACCTTCAGTCAGTAGTTGGACCAATTTTTCAAAATGTAGACCCTGCTGCTGCATTATTTTATATGTATGCATCCCATCAATTCAGGTAAAAATTTCAACAACCTTCTAAAGCTGTTACATATAGTGCTGTAACTGCTTCTTCTAAGCAGTTCAGTGCAAAGAATGACTAGCCCCTGACGGCCAGACGACGTTTCAGTTGGAACACACAGTATATTTTGATTTTGAAGGAAGTGTTGAGATTGAAAACTGCTAATGATAGCCCAAATGCTGCAGTGATTAAATAAAAACCTTTACCATTTTCATCACATATATTTGGAATGAAATACAGAAAACTTATGCATTTGCATCTAAACTGTGAGGGGAGGTGTGGGAGAACCAGACTAACCTCCTTTAATGTTTAAATGTTAGTGTCTTCCATTTGCATCCATTGACAACTGTACCTGTTACACTATAGTATATTGTCCATAATTAATTAGGATGTACGTTAATAAGTCGGTAAACAAAATTATTGGTTACGTAACTCCCGTTGTAGAAAAATTCACTAATTGAGAATAGGCCCCGAATTTTGATCTTGCCCTAGGCCCCGCACCCTCCTAGGGCCGTCTCCATGGGTCTCTGTTTACAGACTCAGAGCCGAGGTGTGCTGGGGTCACATTGTCGTAGGTACGCAGTGGAGTAGGGGTAGGGCAGTGATGTCAGGGGTGAACCTGGAGCCAGGTGTAAAAAGACATTTTCCCATATTCAGAAATTATGTAGCAACAGCTTTGCTTTCCGGAACGATATGTGTCAAAATGAGGTTGCAGGAGATCAAAACGGTGCCAAAATTGGTTTAAATTGACAGTGAAGCTTCAGAGAGTCGAGATATTATTTATTTACCATGTGCCAGAAGTGTTTGTCGACCCCAAAATTGGGCATACTCGCGACATCGTCAGATTTAAGCTCTGAGGGCACTTCCCCCATCAGATGTACGAAGACCTTAACTCAAAAACTAGTTTTTTGAGTTACAGTCTTCTTACATCTGACCGCAGCAGACTTGAGATCAGAAGCAAATAAAATGTGCTGCTTTATTGCCTGGAACTTTATTTATACCCTGTGCGTCATACACTGTACTGTACATAGTCAAGTAAGTAAGTAAGTAAGTAATTGTTTTATTTACCTGCTGGGATTTTATGGGCCCCGTGCAGGGAGGAAGCGACGAGGAACCTTAAATACCCATCAACGGCTGCGATGCGATGACAATACCAACCAACATGGGGGAATTCCTATGCATCTGTATCCAATTTGTGAAGGCAGTAATTGATTTGTTCGTATAGGTTGAAGGCGGAGATGAGAGATTAACCCTTCGCCCTAGTAAATCAAAGTACCGGTATAATATCTGCAAAGTTGAGTATAGTCTAACAGCATGTGTAAAAAATGGTATATACTGTACATACAAGGTATACTGTACCAGTGCTGCTGGAAAGGCAAATTCTATTCAATCTACATCACAGATCACACATGGTCTCGCGTGGTTTATACACCTCCAGTCTACACAGACCGTAGTCTCCATCACTAACATCTTGACTATACTGATGGATTGGGGGGTGATAGGGAATTAGAGGGTGGGGCGCGAGCTACAGCTTTTCTTGCTTGATTTACTAGGATTTTCCATCCTCGTTATAATCGCAACTATAGGACAGTAATGCCCGGTTTCACTAAGCCCGGTTTTCATAAAACCCCGGTTCTTCGGGAAAATCCCTATTCTATTTGCAGGGATTTTCCGAAAGAACCGGGGTTTTTATGAAAACCGGGCTTGGTGAAACCGGGCATAAGTACTGTATACTCCTTTTCCTTCTGGCTGGTTCCATTTCAATAATTCAGACAGAGGGTGCCCAGTCATGGTCTTCGTTTTTTTTTAAAATATACGTGAAACCCACATCCAATTGAACTTTTATGGAGCAATCCGTTTTACGAGATAAAATTTAGTTATCGAGATATTAATATTTCTTTTAAGGGGTACCGAAATGACATTCCCGGGAAGGTGCATCTTTTCCATTGCTTTCAATGAGTATATTTCCGGAACCGTTCTGAAAACCAATATGAAATTTTAAACTCATGCTTTTGGAAGAATGCACTGTTATGTAATGGATACAATTACCTTATTTAATGGTACAGTCACCTGCAAAAAATCTCCAACATTGCATATTTTGGTTAAAATGCGCATATTTCGCAATTTACTACGGCGTTATGGTAAACGTGACGCTTGTGCCGATTATATTTTGTGATATACTCGGTGACCCCCTAAAGGTTATGAAATAAAACCTTTGTTAGCTCCGCGTGTAGTTGAGATATGCGATGTGAAAATATGGAAACAAGCGAAAACACGCATATTTCAAAAATTATTTTTTCAAAACCCCAATTTTTTATGTTTTATTTTTTATGTTTCATTTTACACGGACAGACAGGTTATAAAATGAGGTAGTGTTAAAACCCGGTGCATATTTTTTGTAAGTGAGATACATCTTTTTTCCTCTGATGACAACTTTAGTCATTGTGCTACAATATAGCACACTAACTTCAAATACATACTTTCTCGAAGAAGCAATTTTAAATATTTAATCGCTATTTTTTGTATAACAAAGTAGCATGAGTTCTATTATAAAATTATATAAAAATTCGGTATGCACAATGCCGTAATTTACTGGTACAGTCATCTTCAAAAAAATCGCCAAAAGTGCTTGTTTTGCTGGAAATTCACTTAGTACGCAATTTATTATGCAGTTATTATTAAGGTTATACAAATGAAACCAATTATGTACAACGTAGTTAAAGGGCATATTGTAAGGACAAACAATATCATTAATATCTGCATTCAAAGAAGAGATACACCTGGTCAAAGTATGGACATATGAGAAAACATGCCTGAAAGATAAGTTTTTAATTCAAAAATGCAATTATTTATTTATTTTATTTTCATTTGTGTAGATAATGACGCTCTCTGTCAAAAGATACATTACATACCCGGGGCACTATAAAATGATGTCATGTTCACCAAAAAAACTTCCTCGTATTAATACTCGTATACTGGCGGCACAAGAACTTCTCCACTTCGCTTTCAATCTCACAAGCAAAGTAACTTTTCTTACCCTCCTGGATTTTGATAATTTTTAAAATTTAAATTCTGCTTGGCCTATAGTGTTGAGAAAACATCACCTCCGCTGCTAAATTCCACGTTAGCAGGGTGAAAATCCAGCCTAAAGGCAATGTTCCGAAAGCCACAACACCAGCGTTCGGTCGCGAGGCGCTCGTCCCGGCTGCCCCGGTCGCGGTCGCCTTTCACCGCGTCTGTAGCTCTCTCCGGTGCTACGAAGGAGAAGGGTCATATCGCACGCTTTGCAGTTGAAGGCGATTATAATAATGGAGAGCCAGGACAGGGAGCATAATACTACATTACATAAGAGGCGCAAACATTCGATTCGCCTGTCTCTGTTTGATAGGGCCAACCATGGGGCCAACGGTGGCGGCCATTTTGAAGAGATACCAACGAGGTGTAAATAGGGTATACAGGCAGGCCCTTAGACCATATATACCAGTAGACGCTCCCCTCCCGTTTACGAGCAAGCCCAGAAGTGAAGCCCCCCACTCTGAGGGGGGATCACGTGACTTAG
>KZ538792.1:18519-47254 GCA_000934665.2 Catajapyx aquilonaris | reverse complement strand
ATTTTCGATCCCAAAGTTTGGCCAAACCAAGACTGCCACACTCGTGCCCTTTCACACACTTACGGTAATTCGGCGTAGAAACCTCGTGACGCTCTCGAATTTCACTGGTACCGACATGGAAAGGAGTAATTGCGGGTCAAAATAAAAAACTGTACCTGGCCACGGCGGCCGCAAATATCGCCCCAGGAGAAAAATAAGCGCACCATCTCAAAGTGCAACTCTTTCACGTCCATATACTCCAGTTTCATGCCGATACCTCCTTATTTGCGACCGTGACAGCGAGATGAAGCGGGGCTACCCGCAACAATGAATAGCGTAGCCTAGAGCGCGCTCTTAAGTGAGCAATATATATCGACCAATAGAACATGGGCCCATATCCAAGGCGAAACATGGTGGACATGGATCCTGTCTTGTTGGGCTATTATTGAATTGCTGTATGTTATACGGACCTACAACCTGTATCCACCTGCTCACCACCACTCCCAAGGGTCCCTTCATCCACTCTTTGGCACTTATGACGTCTCCAAAAGCACAGAAGCCGAGTATATTCGCGAGTAGGAATCTATACTGACCGCGAGAGTTTCTTTGCCATTCCAAAATTCGAGCCATAAACAACCTGATCATCTTTTGTCTCCTTCCTATCGTCCTTTGCGTGGGCAATGCTGTTGGTATGCTGTGGTGATGCTGTTGGCATGCCGTGGCAATGCACGTCACCGGCATGTAAACACATGGGCGATGCATATGCGCTATCGCTTGCGTCATGATGTCAGAACTTTTTGGGAAGCTGAGCTTTTCCATTGGAGGGATACCCGATCGGCATACCAGGTTATTCTAGGTACTATAACAATGGGTAGAACAATCATGACGTCATGATATGGCTTCCCTCCTGCCGGTTTCCGTATTTCCTAACCTGCCTACTTGCAGGGCGACCGCAACATTTGCAGCCGCACGAAAACGGTGTTCTTTGTAGCTCGCACCGTAACTATGGAGACCGGACTCAGGTAACTTGTTTACTGCAAGTACTTGCAGGCGGGCGTTCATTTTGCAGCCCTAAATTTTTTAGAGGCTGCTCTATGCAAATTGACCACTCTACCCTGATGCCTGGGGCACAGTGGTCAGGAAGTTATTGGGACCACTAATTCACACAAGAAGTAGATTTTATTTTTTATCGTACATAATTATAACCCCTCGAAAATAAATAGGAAATAATAAGAAGGACCTCTGTTACTGAAACCTGTGGTCACAAGTGAAACGTCGTCTCTCTCCAGAAAGTAGATCTTGTCCTGCCACATCTTTGGGGCATGAACTTCATTTCATACTAGTGTCTGTCGGGGAGGTGTGGTGGCCGTGATGGTAACGTCACGGCTTGCTGACTGAAAGGCCCCAGGTTCGATCCCCGCCTGGGGAACTTTCCTTTCACCTGCGTCAGGAGGGTCTCTGACCTGCACCAAGGAGGTGTCTGGCAACCTAACCTCCTGGGGAACAGCACATGACCCCTTTACCGACATTGCACTTGCACCAATGTTCCCTCCCCAAAAATCCCTATCCTTACCTAACGTCCTTGATTCCCTGCACCGGTGTATGAAGTTAATTCAGAAAATGGAGTGAAATGGTGGTATTCCACCCCCCTAAAAAGGCTCAGCCTTATCACGGGGTAACATAAAATAATAAAATAAAATAAAATAAAAATACTAGTGTCTGTCAAAACCATTAGCATATAAACCTATGATGACATTAATATTGCTGTACACAGGCAAAATGGAGCACTGTCATCCACAAAGAGGTGCACATTTGTCCATGGACCACTGTGCCCCAGATGGAAGCAACTGACGTGATGTTATGAATCGTAGCTTCCATTGAAAATGACAGTTCCCAAATTTCCAGCATTTATGCACAAAGGATGACTCGATTCAGCAACATTTTTATGTCAGGGCCATGCCCAGATCATTCTACGCCTGGCATGGTATTTAAACTGTGGGTTGGAAGTTATTTCACTACCCTACAAATAGCTTTCCCCTGATACTGCAGGATCGCGGGCATCTCAGAGGTGGATACCATGTTGGCAGGATGCAATAGTGACTTGTTTCACGAGGTACCAGATGGAAGGTGTTATTCTGGTTTCTTCTATCTTTAAAATAGAAAGGACCACTGTGCCCCACTCTCCCCTACAGGATTTTCCTGCCATAATCAAATCATTTTATGTGACACCACACTTTGCTTCCTTTTGTAAACAGGAAAGTTCATGGCTTAGTGAAATGAAAATGTTGTGACTTGCTAACAGACAGAATCTGACAGATTTGTTGGTTATTGTTTATTGCAGATAATTAGCTCATATTGAAATTGCAATTTTGCATACTAGGTACCAGATACGTACCCGATATCAGAGCAGATTGGTGTTGCAGATTTCTTTTGACACTGGGGGTATGTGTGATGTAATGTATGCTTAGATTGACGTCATGGAAAGGCTAATTGCCCTGATGTTTTTAATAAGTTGAGGGGCACTTGTGTCATTAAAAATTGGCCTGGTTTTCCCCCCCACCAGCCTGGAGTCCAGAGTTTATCAGATGTGGACTAATTCGGTGAAAAACAAGAAGAGTTTGCATGGTTTATGTAGGCTACTGGGAGGAGGACAGGGTGGAGGGTGGAGTGATAAATTATGTGTGTCAATGTGAATGTTGTCATGACTGTTTTGACATACAAGTGTTATCCCCACCACAGTGAACCACTCTGATGAAGATGAGGAGACAGAGTTCTTTGATGCCATGGAAACAACAGAGAGTTTCACTGTGACTGTGCCCATTACAACACATCGTCGCACCTCTTCTGGAATCAGCACTGGGTCTCAGGTGTGTCTAATGTACTGTAGAGTACTGTCAATAACTAGTAATTTAAAATACTAATCACTATAAGTTAAAGTGCGGAAAACCAAACGGCGAACTGACATCATCGTTTCTTATATTGTTGCTTTTTGTTGCTACTGTTCACTCATATTGTTCTGTGAGGGTATTTCCATGGAAACCTTGATGACGTCAGATCGCCGTTTTGTGTTCCGCACTGTATGCAGTGTGAGCCCTTAAGGTGGAAATGAAGCGACTTGCTAATCAAATGAGAGTCTAGAATTGGAATGTTAATAAGAAGGGCTAAAATCAGGGAAACATACGCAACCGATGCAGCAGTAAATGCTGTTCAATCCTATGCATTCCATTCGAATCTGCGTTTTAAACTCGATTTAATATGGGCCCATTACCGGCGGCAAGTTTTTGTGCGCAGGCGCAATTGTCACGGCTGCCAACTTAAACATGGTATTTGGAGGTGTGCTTAATATTTGTTATTTTTGATGGAAATCGATTTTATTCGGTCGTCAGTACGAGGTCCCAATTTGTCGAGGCATTTTTAAAAGTTTAGTTCCGAAAGGGGAGCCTGTAGCTCTTCATTTGTGTCAGATTTGGAACACGTTCAGTTGGTACGCGTGTGACAGGTAGAATCGGCAACACAGCAAAGGTCCGGGCCAATTATCGCGTAGCAGTATGTGACGGCATTGCCGTGTGGATTCGAATCATTCGATTATTCTATTATAATTATAACTATATAAACCAATATAACGGTTCTGACGTCTGACAAACACCCCCGCCAAACGAAAATCCTGTGTGAGCCGTTGTAAAAACCATCATACTAACTTGCACTCATATTTCGCGGTCGTATCTCGCTACCGTAAACAACGCAGTGTTGCCACTGCCTCACTCGAGTGGAGCAAGGTGACGTCACTGGATCATTTTCGGATCGTTTTTCCGCAATACAAATTGAAAGAGCACGGTGAGGTAGGGTTTTCTTTTTGCGGTTGCGATCAGTATATAATTCCCGACATATTCCACATTTAATTTTAAAATTCTCATTTACTTATGATTTTTTTGTGGACTATTGAAAATTCTGCCATAAGGGCCCATGTTAAATCGCGAACTTCTGAGCCCTCCAGTTCGCTAATTTGCACGGTGACGTGTATTTTTCTTTGCGCCATTGATAAGAGGACACAAAACTGCGTAACATGTTTTTTTCATAAAATTCTTATTGAGTGACTCTAGCTTCATTTCCACCTTAAAGGAGATAATCTGCAACCAGTATTTTGAATATTGCATCACTAACTTCATATTTTATTTTCTATTTATGAAGCATTGTGTTCTTTTCCATGAAGTGTGTGTAATGCATTAGGCCCATTATCTGGATAAGATAGCAAATGTTGCAATTTGTTAGACTTTCTTTGTAATGAGGTACTTGTATTTTTAATTACATGATAGTAGCAAGGAATTCTGAATTTCATAGTTGAGCTAAGTTTTAGATGGGTATCACATGGATTTTTAAAATCTTTTCCTGGACCAATAGGTGTCAGAGGGAGGAGCTCCAACATCTGATATTCATGGGGAAGTGTCTGGGTCGAGCAGTGAAGTTGAAGATGCTATGGAGACAACTGCAAGAGTCATTCCATCTAAGCAGAAGGGACCTCTTGGGCTGCTCACTGCCGCTGCTGTAAGGATATTATGGATTGAGAGTTATATAATAAGGATGCATGCATGGAGTAATTTAGTACTATCAGGCAATATGGTGGGTTCCATGAGCTACACCTGGAGCTGTCTAAAGCTATTCTTATTATGAACCCTCTGTTTACAGATGCAAATCCTTCGAGAGCTATTATTTTCATCTAAAAAATAATGTTGCCTATGTCTCATTTATTTAGAATTTATTTTTCATGGATGTGTAAAGAACCACTTACACATGGATGCAGGTAGCAAAATAAGACTTGCATCCTGAACCCCTGCCAGTGCGAGCTAGCTGCAGGCCTGTTCCAGCAGCAGAAGTTCACATAATTTGCTAATTATTGTTCTATATGTGCTGCAGAACACACATGAGAATTATCGATTAATTATTTAAATGATATATTAACTGATTTACCTCTCAAACTTACACAATTTTACTGGAAGTTGTTCATAACAATGTAATGATGAAAGGTGAAACTCAGGTTTGGGCAATCCATTCTGGTATTGCAAAAATCTGCATTTGAAATATTAGTATATGCAATTCTTTGAAGCTTAAAATCACCACCTGAGAGGCCCTAAAAGCATTAGATGATATTCTTATTTTAAGTTTTCAATCAATGGTACACATTCTTGATTTTCACAGTTGTGTGTTGGTCACTAAAACTATTGAATGAAATCAATTATATTGCAGCACTGGTTGTATGTTTAAATAGTGTAATACTAAGGCAGGATATGGTTTTGGACACATTACTTTTAATGAGCAGTTCACATCCTGCATCCAGAGATAAAGTAAGGTCCCTGACTTGAGGTAGGATTTTCACCTCATGATCAATAATAGTGCAATTCTGGGGGTGGATGAATCAAATGTTTGATGAATCCACCCCCTGCATTGTAATCAATCTCCTTCAATATTGTCACATTGCCTGGTGACACAACTTTGCGTGACTTGGTGCAGGCCATCTGCAGCTATTTCCATTTTGTTTGCTATGGGCCAAACTAGGTCTACACAAAACCAGGTAATTTTGATTTTCATCATTGGAATAGTGTATGGGAGTGATTTGTCATGGGTCCTGTTACACTTAGGCTTGAGTGGCCAAGGGCAATGCACCCTAATTTGTGTCACCTGTATTTCTGATTTACAGGCTGGCAATCCACCACCCAGTTTTGCAATTGAACTGAAGTCATGTGTGCATCTGGCAATTACAGTTCAGCACCTGATCTAGTGGGTTGAATTCTCTGTATATTTAATGGCAGCTGTGCCTGGCTCTGTTGCATAACTGCATTTAATGTGCTGCCAACTTTTGAAGATGGCATACAACGCTGCAATAATCTTGTTAGGTTGAGTTTTACTTAACTCATTTTTTGCGTGGTAAAATGGTATTGCCGAAATAAATATCTAAGAAATGTATTTTGAACCAAGAGCTAATCTTAGTGGAAATATCAAGTCAGGGGCTTGCTTTATCTCTGAATACAAGAAGTAACTACTGCTACCCATTTTAACCTTGTCATTTTGCATAATACAAGATCATGTAGACCCATCTTAATCGCTTACAAGTGCCCTCTAACTATGTTGCGAAATCGTCCCACAATCTGCCACAATTTCTAGGGGCCACTGGAAAATGAGTTCTTGTGTTTATTAGGTTTTACTATTTGCCTTTTGATGCCTTGTTTTTATATTTTCATCTGTCACATCACAGCCTACTTCGGTGTGGTACAGTGTCTGATTGTTCTTATCATTAAACCTGTTTTCCACTCCATTGTTTATTAAAGTAACTTGTGTTCAGTTACAGATTGATTTAAATTTAATGATCTGGGTGAGTTATTGATTATTAAGAGGTTATGTGGTTGCCCATAGGAAAAACTGAGGAGGCCAAGGAAGAAGTGCCGCGATCCTATTCATTGTGGATCAGATGAGCTGCAGCAACCTGAAGCCTCAAAGAGCCAAGTGGATGGCAATGTAGGGCACTTTACATCTGCGCCAGGACTAATGGGATTGAGAGAATAATGTCAGAACAGGCATTTGAATTCTATCTCATTTCAATTAAATTATAATTAGAGGTCAGATAGTTAGGTTTTTACACATGACTGCTTTCCAGTATAAAGTGCCTTTTCCCCATAATGTTTTAGGTGGCATTTTTCAAATGTCGTCATAGCCATGTAATAGCTCAGACGTTTTACTATTTCAGGACACAAACACCATGTCTATCGAAGTTTTTTTGAACTGTGGTACCAGGTTTTGCAAGCCTATATAGAGCACATTTGCTGCCAAGCCTAGTTCTTAAATTCTATGACACACTATATTTTCATCCTCCAAAAATTTTATGCCAGGGACAAAAGGAGTGAAAGTCACTTGATGCTGTGCCTGGGCAATTTTGTGAACTACTTTTAAAGTGTTTACAGACTGTCCACTTGAACTGTTGGAGAATGATGCCACACCTCAAAACTTAACTGCACATTGCAGTTCATGCATAAGCATTATGAAAGTTTTAAACTGTTCAAATGGTGCAGCTTTTAGCACTCATACCATGGTCCAGAGCCTACACCAAGTAATCTTAACTTCCTTCACCAACTCCAAAAAATTCTTGGCAGGAGAAAGTCTATGGAGTGACCACTAAACAAGGGAATCAGCTTCGCTCTTAACATTGTCTTACAAAATCAACCTCAAAAAAATGCATTCATCAATGTGCTTGTGTTCAGCATGATTTTTGATATTTGTGCAATAGTAGCTAAAGGTGTGTGTTATTTTGTGGCTATGGTGAATTTTGTAGGAAATTCTGTACAAAAGTTTAAGTGACAATAGGATACTTACTTTTGGGATCGAGTAATATTTTGGAAGATGAAGTGTAGGAGGTTGTAAGCTATGAATGTGCCTGAATCATGTGTAGTTTCATGATCCCTAAGCAGCCGGTGCAGTCATGGTGCCAAAAACTTCATTAAGGGCTTGAGAGTGGGAAAGACAAGCAGAGATTCTCACCATTTTCTCTGACATTACTTCCAGACCATACACCTCCATCACCACTTATGGATTATGGCACTACACATTTTAAGTACTTTTATGGACAGCTGCTGATATTTCATCCTTCATCCACATTTGCAACACGCATTAACTGTTTGCCATTATGTCTGGGGATTGGCTTACTCTAGTCAGGAACCTGCTGGTTTCCGACTACTATTGTGTCTGTGCACAACTTGCACAATCAAGCCTAATGATCACATTTCGTAGTGGAAGGATGCCTCTAGCAATACATAATCTATTTTACCACGTAGGTCTTTTGGCTTCAAAATTATAACTGTGTGAAGTTTATTTTTGGACTTCACTAGTACTTGTTGATCTTGTTACCTATGTGTGTAAGTGTGTATATATTTATATCTTTGATGTCAGTCTTTTTCAATGCTGAAAAATATACTGACGCTGACAGGCACATTAATAGAGAAGATTATTCTCACGAACTATCACTAAAACTAGTGTATGAGAAAGGACTGCTACTGACAAATCTTAAGTGCAGCCTGATAATCAGCTTTGAGATTGGCCAGAATGCGTGCTGATTGATGGCTGTGCTTTTGTTTTGCTAGAATCAGCCTTGTGTAAATGGGCCTTAATAAGCCATTGCATACTTTTAATTACCTTTCATGATGTATAACTACACCATATGTGTTGATAATACGCAGCTAACATTATGCCATGGTTTTAACCAGAGCATACTTGTGCGCTTTTAAGGAAATAATTGGGAGCATATTTTGTCAATTTTTTGAGTAGATTTTCATATACATTTAGACTGTAACTCTCTGACCTGTAATTATAACTTATTTTCATAACCTAACATAGCCTAACCAACCATTGACTAACATAGCTTGGAAGATCAAGTGTGTGTACTTTTGAAGTGGTGGGGGGTGGNGGGGGGGGGGGGAGGAGGAGAGAGAGAGACAGAAAACTGTCTGCATCAAAACATGGGACCAACCTGGTGTACCCCAAGCACCTGTAAAAGGTGTTCATTTAAGAATAATACATGATTAATCATGGTTTTCTCTGGTAATAGGTTCTAGACCTCATGGCTGCAGTGAAATTGATATTTAATGCAAATATTTAATTAGTTGATGTGCTCATTTCTTTCAGTCCTGGCACGTATTCGATGGAGTAAGTTCAATATGCAAGGTTCTATGTGCTGCTTACAAATGAGAAGGTTCTAAACAGAAGAATCTTGACATAGGGAATTTTTTAATTTATTATTTTAAAACGCACATGACTTGAATGTAGAATGCAGGGGATACTCATTCCATGTCTGTAATTAGTCCCAGCAACATAGCATCATAAAGTGAATAAGCAAAAAATGAGACAAAATTATAATGTAAGTGAATCAGATAGGGTCCAACATTTCCAAAAATTTCCCACGGGAAGTACTAATATTACTGTTTTTAATGCTGATGAGTATGTGAGACATTAAATACACACATTTATAGGGAAGTTTCAGGTTGAGGATTATCGAGTTTTAAGAGTTCCTTTCTCTTTGGAAGAACTACAGTACTTGTAGTGTATTGTAACAACAGGTACAGTATTTTGGGGAGGACAGACTAATAATACAGTACACATGTCTCGACACCCTGCCACACTGCACCATTAACAAGAAAATTGTGTGTTTGGACACACAGTCTTTGAGACAGTGCGTTAGTGTTTTGAATGTTTTATTATTTTCAATTTGTTCAATATTTTCTAATATAAAAAATTAATTTCAAGTAATTTTGAAACACGCTTAAATTAAAGTGGCATAAAATGGGTACCACTGTAATATATGCCTAATTAAGGTGGAACTACACTGTACGTCCAATTATCCGGGCTAATGATTGCACGGGTGTTGCCAAATAATCGGAAAACGCTGATAATCCATTAGTGATCCTAGATACCATAAAAGTGAGCTGTTCAGCGGTTGTAAATGAACTACTGTTCACTGCTTTAAATTAAGTTTAATCAAAATTATGAAACATCCCACTCGTTTAGTTTGTATTATGGGAAAAGTATGCNCCCCCCCCCCCCCCCGTTTTTTTTTTGTTTGCAAGACAATGACATTTTTTCGGACTTTTATTTATTTATTTTTGTTTTGGCGATGCACGGATAATCAGCACCCAGATAATTGGGAGTACAGTGTATTACCAGATGTAACAACAGAATTTAAGTGAAAGTGAAAATAACTTTTGATATCCACATGTGGAAAGTGTCCAAAATACTCATGGAGGGTGATGTTACAATCTGTAGTTTTAGGAACATTGTTCTTGCAAGGATCCATTTTCTGTTTTGATGGAAATTTCAAACCTTTATTTCCATATACTTTAGGCAAACTCGGCCACTTCAAAGCCGTCCAGTGAGTACCACTCTGCCTTGGACCTTGTGAAGAAGAAGCGTCGCTTACGTGTTCCAGAGAAGCCCAATTATCCTCTTAACCTATGGAGCATCATGAAGAACTGCATTGGGAAGGACCTCACAAAGATACCAATGCCAGTTAGTATCCTACAGTTGATTTGTATTATTTCCTTGACTAAGCGCCACTCATAATTATGTTATTTGCTTATATTTATGGCAGATTAACGAACAATAAGCACATAAGGTGATCATAAGTAGACCTCGAGCCATGTTTGACCCCTTAACACTTCGATTCAGCCACATATTTACAGTTCTGTAAGAGAATAGGTGCTTTAAAAAGTAATTGATCATTAGCATTCTCAAGTTTTGTCAATAACTGAAAACCATAAATAGTGCAGCTGCACTTTCTGTAATGACTCAGTGTATGTGGCAAAAGATTTACTCACAGGTCAGCTTGCAGATGAATTGTAAGAATTGAAACATCATCTCTTGCATTTCAGGTGAACTTTTCAGAGCCTCTTTCAATGCTTCAGCGCTTGACAGAGGATTATGAATACAGCGACATCTTGGATGATGCTGCACGCTGTGACGACTCCTGTGAACAGCTGGCCTATGTAGCTGCATTCACTGTCTCTTCCTATGCCACCACTTCTGTTCGCACAGGGAAGCCCTTTAACCCCCTCTTGGGAGAAACCTTTGAGTGTGACCGCATGGATGACATGGGGTGGAGATCTGTGTCAGAACAGGTCTCCCATCACCCACCTGTAGCTGCACAGATTTGCGAAGGGAGGGGATGGAAGTGCTGGCAGGAATTCTCTATGTCCTCAAAGTTCCGTGGCAAATATTTGCAGGTCGTACCACTTGGGATTGCGCATCTCACATTTGACAAGTCAGGTGAGATGAATGGACAAAAGCAATAATAATAATTAATAATAATCACATGGATGTGTTTGCAAGTAAAAGTGTAGTTGATAATAACTGAAGGATAAGGAGGAAGAGTAGTTTTATTTTCATTTGTGGGCTTTAGTACATAAAAGGCACCTTTCCACAATGCCTTCAGAATTGATAACCAAAATTGTAATTTTGTTTAATATTGGTGAGGGCCTTAATTTTGTAAAAGTGCAGCAAGTAAATTAATGAGTAGGAAAATATCCTAAGTACATTTTCAGGATATCAGTTGTTTTTGTAGTTCATAGGGGGCTTTTTTTTTGCATTAACCAATTAGCCAGTTTCATATGCAGTAAAACCTGTTTCTAACAGTCCCTAGGTTCAGCAGAAACTTGTCCATTACAGAATTTTTGTGTGGGGGCTGAGAAGAATTTTCAGTGCATTTTTTATTGCATGTAGTTGAAATCTGTTGAGTACAGAACATTTTTGCTGTGTGACTGTGAAAGACAGGTTTTGCTATATAAAAATATGCTGCTTAAGATAATGATAGTAATAGTTAAAGTGCAACTGTCATTATCCAAATTATTGAATATACGTAATTTTTCACCATATTTCAGGCAACCACTACACATGGCGCAAAGTGAGCACAACTGTTCACAACATTATAGTTGGCAAGCTGTGGGTGGATCAAAGTGGAGAGATGGATATCATGAACCATCAGACAGAGGAACAGTGCCATCTCAAATTTATCCCTTACAGCTACTTTAACCGAGATGTGCAGAGAAAGGTACCATTAAGACTCCTAGACATGAAATATTACTAGAGTACATTATAATCTAATTGTAACCATTTTTGCAGGTGACAGGATGTGTGGTGGACAAGCAAGGGAATGTTAAGTGGGTTCTCAAAGGAACATGGGATAATAGCATGGAGGCAGCTGAAGTTCTGAGTACCTCGGGGGAAGCTGAGAAGGGAAACTCAGTGCTTGAGACTGGATCTTACCGTCTGCTGTGGAAGAGGAACCCTACCACGTGAGTTTATGCTTTTCCTGGTTCACCCTGTAGTCTCAGAAAGACTGCAACAGTAAGAATTTGGGCACCATGGTAGAATCTTACATCCTTCTGGAAGAAGTCCAGTAACGTCAGATTCTGGGAATGTTTTCAGGGTTGGAGATGGGAGTAAAATTGTAGAGCTTAGGAATCTTGACAAACCATTTCTAAGGTACCTGTTTTTCGGCGTAAAGTACTGCTACTTCACAAAGTAAAGGTATTTCTCATGGTAACAATGTATCTTTTCAGGGCTGACTCAGACAAGTACTACAACTTCACACTGTTGGCGTGCCAGCTGAATGAGCGTGAAGATGGTGTGGCTCCCACAGACTCAAGGCATCGTCCAGACCAGCGCCTTATGGAAGAGGGCCGATGGGATGAGGCAAATTCTGAGAAGCTCAGGCTTGAAGATAAGCAAAGGATGACTAGAAAAAGGCGAGAGACTGATGCTGAGATTGCTACTGGAGAAGGTGAGATTCACATGAAATGGCTACATCCCATTTTGCAATTTGAACCATGAGTAGGAGAGTAGCTAAACAACACTTAATTCCAGGTCGCCCTTACTCTCAGTATGAGCCAATATGGTTCAGAAAAGAGAAGGATCTGCTCACCGGTAATGTGATACATGTGTACCAGGGACAGTATTGGGCCTGCAAGGAGAAGCAAGACTGGAGCAGATGTCCAGATATCTATTGAGGCCTCCAGCAATGAATTGACTTCCTTTCCCATTTTTTTCCTCCACAGTCTTGTCTCTTACCACCACAGAGATGGGGTGGATTTATTTGTTCCAGACGAGACAAAGGGTTGGGGAATGGGAAAGCTTTTGAAACGAGAGATAAGTGCATTGTTTCTCGCCTTAATTCTGCTCAGTGCAAGACTGAAGCAAAAAGAACAAGGGGCTCCACTTTCAATAAGGAAAGTACACACAAAAAAAAGATAAAACATTGCTAGTCCTCCGCTAATCAACGTTCCTTCATTTGTTGCCCTCGTTAAATTTCCCCCAGTCAACATGTGCCCATTTTTGCCGCTCAAGTGTACAGCTATGCACAGATTCGCTTCTTAGCATCATTTGAATCTTACATATTTGTTTGGTTCACTGTATATGAAATTGAATAACTTTTTTTTTAAACACCAGAAGCGGCCCTTTTTGAGCCTCTTAATTTTTGTGATTTATTTCTTCTCCCCTTCCTTGGTGCACATGTTGAGGGAATCACGAAAAAAGGGAGTTGTATAAATTGTAACCTGTACAGTGTAACATTACTACAATTCAAATCCAATAACAATGTTTGTCATCTGTTTGTCGCTTTTTTGGAATGCTTTAGAAAAGGGGTTGCAACAGTGGCTTGGTTTTAAAATGTGGGCCAGTAATTTTTTTCACAATAAGAAACTTGTTGGGGGAATGAGTGGCAATGCCATGTAATGTTACTATTTTGTGTAAATGTGTGGCGAGTTACTACACTAGATAGTGGCGGTAGTAACTAGTGGGCCATAGTGAAAGAATGGCAATCGGAAAATTTTAAAATGCCAAGGAGTGTCCAGAGCGAGGAAGATTTCACAGCGGCGAAAATAGCACCCTGTAAGGGTTAGTTAATCTCATTTATATTTTGCCCCCTCCTGACCCTCCCTCTCTGTGCAATAAAGCATGAAAAATGTTGGCACAACTGTGACAAATAATCACCTAAAAGGGATGGGTTTTTTGCCTTGAGAATAATGTTAAAAGCGGCTGTTTTTGGCAGTCTCCCAACGCGGGAGCCTGCCTATCAATAAGAATTCGTCGCAGGGAACTTTTTTAAATGGATGTGATGGCCATTTTTTAAGTGCTTTATGTTCCTGTGCAATTTTGAGATGCGTTGTATTGTTTGGTGATTTAGTGGAGTTGTCTTAGGGATTCTCTCTCCTCTTCCTTCCTTTCCTTATCTTTTCTGACCTCCATTACTTCCTGCAGAGCAGTAAATTTTCAATCGGGATTCATTCTCTTACGTGAACTCTGTTACATCTTCAATTATTGAGTGGCAGTTTCATCTTCCTTTTTTTCCCCCCCTGATGATTTGCCAATTGTTATTAAGTGTTAATGGGTACGGGGAATATTGGCCTCTGTGAGACCAGAAAGATTGTTTCTTCAGAGAATAAAGTGATTTACGATGTACAAATGAGGTGCTTAACAAGTACTCTCGTTTCATTTACAATCTCCAGTCTTTTGTTCGCGAAACACTTTATTACATACCTGTATGTAAACATGGTCTTAAAAGGCCATGTCGGGTCTTTGAAGACCATGTTTACATTATTATACCCAGTTGGTGGCGCCGTCTAGCGGTGGTGAGACGTATTGTTTGGTTCAGTGACGCGAGTAGGAACGCGCCCGATGCTTTGTCTGTCCGCGAGTCTGTGGGTAGGAATGCGTCCAAACAGCAGCCGCCCTCCTATTCGTCGATGCCGAATTCAGTTGGTGCTTGGCGTCTGAGAGGGATTGAGTTTGTTCGACTGCGGTCCGGTCTCGACGGCTATCGCGCCCTGCCCGATTGCTGACGCCCCGGAGGCGGCGATGAGGAGGCAGATCCTCGGCTGCCCGGGTCAGTTGGTGCGGTGTGCCTAAGCGACGTCGGTGACGTATTGCGAGCAGCTGTCACACGTTCAGTGACCGACACTAGTCGACGAGGAGGACTCTGTCTGCCTAGCTATGAGTGTGGTGAGCAAGAAGAACGGCAACTTGTTCACCAATGCGGGCTTCCGACAAGCCAAGTCCAGGAAGGACCAGACCATGCTCGATCCAGGTCAGCATTCCATAGGTATATCTGCTCTGTTGATATTTTGATCACTAGCTATAACCGTTAGTGTCGATGATCCGAGTGAAAAAAACCGTTCGAATTGTGTAGCGCACAGTCGAAATAGAACAAACTGTGGCAATGTTATTGTGATATGTCAGGACATGTTATGTTGCAAGAGTGTAAGGGGATAGTTCTGTATAATTGCATATTTCTTGTCATTTATAGTTGTTGCAAAATACTTTGACAGTCATCCAACACAGATGAACATAAAAATGATGGGGACTTTAAGTGACATTTCCTCCATTTGGAAGAAATAAATTGTAGCCGGTTACTGCACTACTGTTGTTTTAGAATCGGGGGAACTGTACAAGTTTAGTTGATGGCTTGGATATTGCCTGTGGTAATCAAAATGTGGGAAGAAGAGCAGTGGGAGGTGTCTCCAAACTTTGAAAGCAAAGTTACGGATCATTAAAAGTTTCTTTCTCAAGACTATTTGTCCGATGTTCAGTGCCAAATATTGGAACTTTGTACAGTATATGGATCAATTTTTTATTCTATTGGTCTTTATGCTTTTGTAATCCTGAGGTGTTCTTTTAGCCATTTGGTGCCAGCCCTATGAAAGATATGGTTTATACACCACTTGATTAGCAAAAACGAGAGTCACTGAAGCATTCAAATTTCCTACACTTGCTTACAAGCCATTAATTTTGTAGTAATGCTAGGTTCTGCTTCACAATAAGGCAATCTATTATTATTTAAAAGTAAAAAAATTTGGTGGGAGCACATTTGCAATGGTTCATTGAATTCACTTCATGGTGGTTTTGTCGGCATGTAGTGTACACATTATCAGGACTCTACTGTCAATATTTGTTTTATTAAAACCGATAGGGCATACAGGAGGTATCGAGTTGGCAGTATTTATGAAGATAGTATACTATATTTATGTTGCCAGCTGGTACACACTGAAGTTATTAAAGTTAACAACTAATGTAGTCATGAAAGGGGCTTCATTGCAACAACTCCTGTATAATGTGCCTCAAAAAGACGGGAAACTATTGTCAGGATTACACTGGCAACAATAAGGAAGAGCCAGGGTTATTTACGACCATCATGAAGAGCAGAGCTACAATATATGTGAGACTACTAAGGAAAAGCCTGGGGTTTGGGGCCGGCGCTTTATGGCCCCATAAGTTGTTCACAAAGATGACATTTAGGCACTTGAGTATTGTTGCCCCGTCCAATAAGAACCGGACGAATGTTATACGGCCCAAGTGTCCACCTGGCCAAGAATATTAGAAGTAGCATATGCTACTGTCCGAATCGATCTTCCGGACACACTTCACTTTTCATTGTCCCCGTCCCGGCGTTACTATTTAATTGAGCTTGCCGCCAAGCCGTTGCTAAGCATGCCCTTGGCCGAATTAGCCTCATTGGGCGCCCAGGACAAGGTCACATGGCGACCTCGTCCAGACAGGGTCACTTCCTTCAATGGGGCAACGTTCACTATACACACTCCCCAAAAACTGGTGTTGTGTATATGCAGAATATCGAGGGCTTGTACTAACGGGGTCGACGCGGTGATGGGCTCTTAAATTTTTAACACCGCTTCGGAATGGCTGTAGGCCACTGGTGCATTACAAATGCACAAAGCAGCAGTTGGGACATCGCCATGAATTATTTCCAACAGAGAGATCGATCAGTTGGTGGATTCCAGGTGAAACAAGATGCCAGGTAATGATTTCAAAGAAACAGGCAGGTATATAGGGAAAGTTCAATTAACAGAAGTGTTGAGAAGAGCTGTTAAGACGGGCTTGAAGGGCCCCAGGGAGGACCGCCTCTTTTCCCACATATTAATGTGGCAGCGAAAATGGCCCCGAATTGATCAAGGTAATTAGGTTTTGAGATGAGAAAACCTTGGAAGAGAACCTCCGGGCTTGGGAATCAATTTGGAGAGTGCGGGGTGCCAAGAAAGATCAAAAGAAAATGTTCCATCGGACGGACCCCCACTTTCTCGAGGGACATGAGGATTGCGATGTTTCCGGCTCGTACCGTGATCAAAAGACATCCCCAAGATGAAGTCTGCTGCGCATATACGGGGAAGGACGCCCAGGATGTAATGTCGACATTGCTACCAGTTTGTTTGTAAACAAGGTGATCAAAGAAAATGCCCTGTGGTGTGATTGCAACATCCAAGAAATGACCGAAGACATTATTTTATTCACCGTTTGATTTATCTCATACTTATGAAAACCTCACTGATTTGCATAATTTGTTGTTGCAGATCCGGTGACAGAAGATATACTGCTATCTAGAGAGTTCATCTCTCCAGATGATGTGCTGCGACTTCCCAGAATCACTGAGAGTAAGTAGCATAGATTTGCCTACACCAGCTTCCCTTTGTGTGTCTTTGAATAGTCTCCGTTTTGCTATTCTCGGCATGGGGCCAGGTTACAAAGAAGACATCATTACAGTGGTGCCCGAATAAAAGGAGAAAATGTGCATAGGTCACGGTCACGTTTTGCAGACTGATGGTATAACGACCATTTCCACACTCCATCCTGCCAGGGATTCGGTATTAATAAATATAATGGGTGGAGAGAAAGCAAGGCGGTTCTGTCCCAGTGGCCTGTGGTTGTTATTTCCTGCGCAATGACACGACGTGCTCTAGTAATTACCAAAGCTGGCGTCACAATCGCAATTAGCCGATCCTTTTCACCCGTCGTTAATAGGCGCATTTTTGTTGCATCCGGGCGCATGATTGCATGCGATTAGGCCGAATATGCACGTGTCGCCACCTTATTCGTAAGGTTTTTTTTTGGTCACAATCAGGGGGGTTTGACGTCACGCGATACACTCTGATAACCTGGTTGAAAAATACCAAGTTCACACAATGATGCACTGGATCCTATCTTTCAAATCAGAAGCCTTATTTTTGTAACCAATTCTTTGAACAGGCCATGAGTTAATAATATGCCATGTGGTTCAATATTCATGTCAGACCCAGCCTCTGAGGCGTGTCGGGCGATAGTATTGAAAGTACGTGCTAATGGCCTGGCATGGTACGATTAAGTCGCACTTTGCATGATAGACAATCTGCGCTCTCTAGGGGGCTATAGCATCTTAATAGGCTGGTATTTCCATCCACTTGATATTCAGTATATGAATAACCCCCTCTTTTTAAAAATAAATATTTGAAGGGATGCTGACCCCTGCTGGTAGGCAACTCATCCCATGTATATGCGTTAGGATGCTCTATGCGTAGGGGGGGGGGGGGNGGGGGGGGGGGGGAAATAGGTCATGTGGTGGGATCTAGGAGTGAGCTAAAAGTAGGGCGATTCGTATCGATTGGCCCAGTGGCCCATTTGGAGGCAGGCAGATTGGGCCGTCTAACTTGGTGCAGCATCCAGCTGACTCCTTTATTACAGTATCAGCTGGGAAAAGTTGCACTTTGAGACAGGGAAGAAGTCTTCCTTATTTTTGCGCCCTTGGGTTGAGAAAACTACCTCCTTTCTCTATAGGTGGGGCTGATCTGATCTGAATGCATGGGTGCGTGTACACACAATGCTATTGTTGCGCTTCGGCACCTGTGACACAATACCAATTACCCATTTTCTCCAGGAAGATTCCGGACCCATCCTTCTTGATGGTGACAATAGCGGACTTTCACCATTTTTGCGGAATGTAGCCAAGTAACTATTTTATCCGATTGTCTAATGGCTGGAGAAATAGTTGGCGGGGGCGAGGCTATAAACAAGTCCCCAGGCCAATCAATAAAGTGACGGGGGGAAGGAAGTTGAGTGGGGCACCTTGATTCTTGCTGCAGTTGTATCACCTTGAAGTATACTGTCCTTCGAACCACGGCCATGAAACTAAGGGGGGGAAATATTAGAGTATATTTTAATTATCTGAAATATGCTGGATCTGTCTGGTTCTATATATAGGACAGGGAGCACCCTATATGGAGTCGGCTAGGCTCCCTCGAAAAGGGGTTTCCAGGATCGATAGGTGGCCGGCGGAACACACAATGCCGGTTGTGCTTCTTTTTTTGTGTGCACTATATTTACAATGGAGATCAAAAGAGCGGGCTCTAGGGGATGGCTATTACTGCCACCCACGTTGAGGTGACGTCAGGGCCGGACGATTGTGGTTATGAAAGACAACGTCAGAAGGATTGATCTTGGGGTTCAAAATATGTAAATAAGGAGTTTTTGGGGGGATACATTTTGGAGTTGGGTTGCCTGGCAACAATTGGGTAAGTGTTGGGGCCCCCATATGGTCACTCAAGTATTCAATCGATGGACTGTACAGGGCGTGGAGAATGAACTTAATTCATGCTTTTGGACAGGTGATATGGATTGAAAGAGCTGGGTTTTCTACTGACGCATATGTATTGATGAGTCTAGCAGCTGACTAGTGAATCTTGATAATGCATGATATATTGTTTGAATGTTGGGCATTCAGATATCACGGGCATTATGTAAAGTGTTATGAAATTCCATAGGTGCCTTGCACGATTATGAGCATGTGATGCCCACATGATACTGTAACGGGGGAACACGAAGTCAATAGTCTTACAATGTCGCATCACGACAGTATATTCGTCGTAAATTTCGTCCACAGATGTGTATACAGCGACTTGGGCCCATTAGTCATTATCATCACATGCCAAAAAAACAACGCATATTTTGGAGGTTATTTATTCACTCGACCTATTGCGTCGTAGGGCAATAAACTTATTCTTGGTATAGGACGAGCGAATGACTTTGGAAGGAACCACGACGTTTAGGAGGTAATCATTTGACTGGCACGAAACACACCGTTTGCGTGTTGACGGTCGCGACTCTTGGATAATAAGCAGAAAAACAAGCAGCTCCTTCATGCCTAAAGCTAGTAATGTCCTTTAGACCGTCCATCAGGGACGTGAGAAGCGTTTCTCCGAAAATGACGACTTATAACCTCGTTTTTTTCTGGCGAAATTGACCTATTGCGTGCATCATTGCTGACTGGAATTACGTGTGTACCATGTGGGATCATCACATATGGTCAATGTTAGACACTAGAAAAATCAATGAGGGTTTGTCAATTTTAAGGGCGGTAGGTTTTTGCAACCAAGGGCAAGGATGGACTGACTATAAAGCGAATTCCTGCCATCTTGGTAACAAGGGTTCCTATTGTACCCGACCCCCTCGATATCGATTTCCGTACATTCCTCGAAGCGCGTCGTCCATGTTGCACGAACTACCCACCCAGAAGCCCACGAAAAAGAAATCCATTCAAGGTTGAATATGGGGTTAGTACACCCCAATCCCACCCCCTCTTGTTGCCGAGGTGACCTGGGTTAGGTCAAGTCATTGCATACAAAAATTCTGCTTATAACATTAAGTTGGCTGTCAGAGGACCCCTCGAAGGTAACGGAAGAAATATGGGAGTCTTCTCATGCGCGGACTTGATACAATTTGCAGGAGACGGCAGCCTCCTATAACGAAGCCTGCAGAGATTCTGGAGCCAGATTTTTGCAATCAATTTTTGCACTTATGTCTGCAGGGAAAATGTTGGACAGAGGACAAAAGTTGCAGTTTCTAATGGATGGGGATATTTTCACTTCAGAGGCTCCTTTTGAGGGGGGAGACAGGAGCCCATGAATAATTCCGAGGGCACATCTCACCGATGGGTTTTTTTTTTGCCCCGGGTTTATGTATTCTGCGCGGTGTCCGCCCGCACAAACATATCCCATCCATCATTTTGGTGGGAGCCAGTCTCATTTCCGTAAGCTCGAATGACAAAAGTGGTCGTCTGATGGTGAGCAGGTGCTAATGACTCGTATGATAGAGGATTTAACAGCGATTATTTTTTTTTGCAAGTGAATTATGGGTCAAAATTGCGGTTGGTATTTTTGTAACGACAGTTGCGGTTGGAAAAGGGGGAATTTTATCGATTGATTGGCGCAGAGCGAGTCATACCTTCCGATATCAGATTGATTTTTAAGAGGGTACACTATGTATGATGTAGGGCGATGCGAACATGCTCATTGGATTATATGTCTTCATGTCATTTTATTATTTCAGAGTACCTATGCTCTCCAGAGGCCAATGTGTACGACATCGACTTCACCAGGTTCAAAATTCGTGATATGGAGTCCGGAACTGTTCTTTTTGAGATCGCCAAACCACCACCACCGCCTACAGGTATGCCCATGGTTTTCATATATTTAAAAAAACAGGGGTCTTTTTTCATGGCAGTGTGACTTGGGGAAAACCAATTCACGCTTTTTGGCCTGAGGATGTGAGCCGTGGATGCGACACTTTCTGACGGCTGGGGCATTGAAAAGGGAAAATGAATTCGGTGTCTTTTGTGTCATCGCCAGAAATGTCGCTCCAGGACAAAAGGGTTAACAGAGAGAAAGAGAAAAAAAGAATAGAAATACAAAGCCGACACACACAAAAGCACATTTTTATTTATACAGTATTTTGCCAGCGGGCGTAGTCCATTTTTGCATCATTTTTTTGTCTGTTCGCTCCTTGTCAGCCAGTAATCTCTTTCGATCCGGAGGCCTCCGGTGTTAACCTATTTGGGGCCGGTTTCAAAACTGGGCTTAAATCCTTCCACCACATTCCCAATGGGGGGGTCTGGTTCAAATCCTTTTTTCTCGGCGCACAACTGCTCTGGGGATAAATCAAATGGACGCTCTCCATCCAGCTTGCATCGATTTCTTGTTCAGGACACCCCCAAAAATGGAGAAGTTTTTGGAGGTTATGCATCAAGCGATTTATGCAAATTGGACCTAGTCAGTTTGCTCAGGGAGCGTGCAAAATCAATTTTTGGGGGAAGAAGGTGGTATCCTGGGTGGTAGGCAATCTGGTTGGTTGCGGTACTCTCAGGATGAAATGTGTACTGATCATACATTTTATTGTAGAATCAGAGGAAGAAGATATTGACCCTGACTCTGAGGATGCAGATCCTAATGCAGGCCGATTTGTCAGATACCAGTTCACACCGCAGTTTCTCAAGTTGAAGACTGTTGGAGCCACGTAAGTAGAGTAACCCTGGATTCAGCCATTGTTCTTGAGTTCTAATTTTGTGGATGTGCAGAGTGGAGTTTACTGTGGGAAACAAAGCAGTGAACAACTTCCGGATGATTGAGCGGCACTTCTTCCGGGACAAGCTTCTCAAGAGCTTTGACTTTGAATTTGGGTTCTGCATCCCTAACAGCAAAAACACCTGCGAGCACATCTATGAGTTTCCCTCTCTCGGCCCAGAATTGAGTGAGTTCGCTATCGTTCACCCATTGTGCAAGTGTAGAAAGGCATGGTAATAATGGATTCTGTCATTTCCAGCGGAAGAGATGATCAAGCATGCATTCGAAACGAGGTCGGACAGCTTTTATTTTGTGGACAGCAAGTTAATTATGCACAACAAAGCTGACTACGCCTACAATGGTGGCTTGCAGCAAATGCAGTGATCTCACCTCATTGACTGGGGCCAAACTGTAATTACCATCGTTTCAATGCTACGTATATGATAATTCTAATAATTTGCCTGCAATTAATCACCTGTAATGACTTCTGTTTTCAGATACAAAGACATAAACCTGGTGGGCCATTGTGTGAATAAAACAATAAGCAACTGTTCTGAGTGATTCTTGTCTCAGGAACTAAACAGTGCTGACAGGCTCAAAGTTGAGCCCACAGGTGAACTGAACCCGACAATTTTTTTTGCCATTTCTTTTACTCTAGACTCAACCTGACCTAGTGAACCACTCCTGGAAATAGTGTTGCAAGGGTTAGCAGCTCGCTTGTTCAGCAATACTGTTGCACACTGTAGCAATTACAGCACTGCAAAGAGGCTGTTGATTTTGGCTAGCTGGTAGCACTTTTGCCTCATTCTAACGAGTGTCAGTTGTTGGCATGAAATGAGCAAGTTTCTTTTCTCTATTTGGATCCCTCTAAGTTCTGTTTCAAGTTGCATAGTGTCAATCAGTGTCAGCATTGTTCTTGTCGCTCACTGAGGCGGAGTTATGCTCAAACTCTTGCAGACTGACAACCACATAAATGGAAACAGATGGAAAATGGTTTCATTAGGAAAGTACCAAGTCTCGAACTAGAGCTGAAGCCATTAAACTGATTGCTTGTGGTTTACTGCAATGCTTGAAATGTGACGTAAGGTAATACTCTGAAGTTTCACAACAGCAGCAGAAATGTGTTCACTGAATAGGAGGGGTTACGTGTGGACTAATGTTGCTGGAGATACGGACCAATTTCAGACCTCTTGACAATGCGAAAGCATTTTCACTCATTTTTATTGTTAAAAGTGACCACATACAACTTATGTAAATGCTTTATTTTACATTTCTTACACGCTTCACTGTCACGAAATCATGCTATCGGAATTCAGGGTGTGAATGAAAGGTGCAAATTATACCATCTAAAATATTGCAGGTACAGGTTGACAGCCTTTTGTGAACTAACTGTAAGTGGAAAGGATAAGCAACTAAGATAATTAAGCATGCCAGCCTAGAGATGCCAGATGCGCAAGCGCAAGATTGAATCCCTCCATCTTTGGGTTCCACTGCCGATGAGCTTTGCCTCAATTCCTTGCAGAGCAGATGGAAGTGCAAAGCTATTCAAATTTCTTGTTGTCTAAGAGATGCAAGAGAATATGCCATACCATGTACTCTTCTGGTTTCCTTCCCCTGGTAATCTTTGTCATGTTGACTTGTGCCTTACATTTGTCACCAATGTCAGTTTTTGCCTCGACCTGTCTCTGTTTTGCATTTGTTGGAAGCCTTTCTCAACAGACTTTTTTACTGTTCTCTACCATTGTTAAGACTAATGAAATGAATAAGGCAGGTATTATCCAACGAGCTTGCCCCCTTTTTACTTCTGTTCCACTGTGACACAGTCTGGTTGGAAGGAGAAGAATTTTTAAACAGGTCAATGAATTGTACACGAATGACAAGCAGGGTGATGATTTCCATTTACTTGAGCTAATTAGTGTACAGCTTACCACGTGGTCAATTCAATTCCCTGCAAAGACACTCCCTATTCAATGTCGCTTGGAACAGATTTGCAGCTTATAATTAGACTTGTACAGTGATGCCATCAGTACCCCTTTTTTTCCCATCACTATGCAGCATAGGCACTTTTTGTCAATCTGTGAGTGACCTGGTCGTTACATGTTGTATATAGAAAAAGCCATAAGTTATTTATCAAGTCAGACATTAAAATATGATCCTGTACATGGTTACCGGGATGTCTGCCTCTCCTTTCCCACATGTTATTTGCAGATATGTGATCCGATTTATGTGTGAACAGTTATCAACACATGCTTCCCCGCTGAAACCCATATTACTCCAATAGCCCGATAGCCACAGTTACGTTGCTCCTTCCCATTCAAACAATTAACAAGTTAAGATCTTCAAGTTCTCACTTTACAAGAAGCCATACAATACGAAAGCATCCTACTGTTAGGGCCGTATTTTCAACATCCTGGTAAAGTAGGCATTGGCAACTCTCAGGATGTGTGCCTCCTAGCAACAACTCCATTATCGTCATATGTAAACAAGCTGAATATAAGCCAGGTTCAGTTAAAATCACCTGTTTTTATTTGGTGTGTTTCAAAAATTATTTTATGCAAAATCTACTGAGATGACTTTGAGATTTAGTAAGCATGAGGTGAGGGAACTAAAAAGGATAGGCTACGCCTTTGGGAAGAGGATCAGTCAAGGAGTTTTCACAGCGGTACACAAGGTCAGTGCCAGGAAGCAATGACACATTTGACTTATTCTTGCCCACTCTCATCAAAACTGTTCATGCCAGCAGTAGACATCAACACTAAATTTGAGAAAATCATGCCCTTTCTCACAACCATTGAGGCCCAGTGGCAGCCCTATAATTACACAAAAAGGCGTATTTCTCTGTTTAATTCTGAGTTATTGCGATGCAGAAATGAGTCATTTTAAAATATACTATCTGGTGCTATGTCTTCCAAGATTACGTCCTTTATGTAACTTATTACAAGGTGGTGAACTGGGCGGATGTTGAACTACCTCAACACATGGTGTGCAAGACATACTTCACTGAGATGGCCCCACCTGTCTTCACCACTAAGTTCATACCACGAGAGGTGGAGATGATCCCTAAGCTGGAACACCCCAACGTCGTCCAAGCACACTCCATAGTAGAAATAGGATATCATCTCTTCATATTTATGGAATATGCTGAAAAGGGGGATCTTTTTAACTTAATCTCAGAAGAAGGAGGATTGCTGGAAGGGCATGCAATGATCTTTTTTCATCAAATTGTTGCAGGATTGCGATACCTTCATGATGAGCTTGGCATTGCTCATAGGTGAGCTACTTATTCCTTAATGTTTGCCATTTCTCATTGCATAAGAGTTGCCTCTAATCAATGGGCAATATAGTGGTATGTTTAATAAGCATTGCCAGTGACAAAGAGTATTGTGCAATTTTACATTACAGAGATATCAAGTGTGAGAATGTTCTTGTATTCAGGCATCGGAGAGTCAAGCTTTCCAATTTTGGGTTTGCTCGTGACTGCTCGTCAGGTGAGGGTGAGCCACTAAGCCGGACTTTTTGTGGGACATTTGTATATGTGGCCCCTGAAGTGGTAAATACCTACATATATGATCCCAAGGCAGCGGATATGTGGTCTCTGGGAGTTGTTTTATATGCAATGGTGAGCTACTGCATGCCATTCAATGACACTCATGTCAAGAAGTTCCGGGGTGACCAGTTGGCAAGAAGCTGGTCATTTGGCCAAATTCATGACCGAGTGAGCCCTGCCTTCCGAAGCCTCGTTGCAAAGCTTCTGGAGCCTGACGTTACCAAGAGACTTACAATGAACGGCCTGAAGCTCTCCAAGTGGATGAATAAGAAGATCCAAGGTGAAACTGTCAAGAAATACAAACCAAGCCCAGAGGGAAACTGACCTTATAATAAAACCAAAGGTGACAACATGAGAAGTTGATTATGCTGTCACTATTTAATTGACATAATGTGAAATAAAAGAGTATGATAATTATTATATTTGCATCTTGAGGTATGAAAGTGCAGAGTAGAAAAATCATGACTTTATCATTAGTGTTTCAACTTGGCGGGTTTCGCCCTTGGTTTCGGCCAGCCCAGTTTCGCCACATGAGGCGCACTCTCTCGCCAGATGTCACCCATTCACAAGGGTCTTTTTAAGTTTACTGCGACGGCCCCGCCATCTGGACATAATATTGTACCGTCCGCCGTCCGGTGTCCGGTGCCGTCGTTTAGTGAACGTCGATGATAGTTGGAAGCCATGGCGGGATACAGCGGGTGCAGCGAGGGCAACGCAGAGGCATTCCTTCCAGACCCCAGGGAGGGAGACTCACTATGTGAAATGCAAGTATCGCAATTGCTTTGAGGTTGAACACATTTTATTGCGATGTGAATTTCCAGATGTGACAAGGGGAAGGCGCGGTACACGTGCCCAAAGTGTGAGCTGTCCTACTGCTCCCTCAAGTGCTATGGAGCCCCTGAGCACATGGAGTGCTCGGACCAGTTCTATCGGGACTGCGTCTTGGATGAGGTGGAGCAGGAAGGGACGGAAGGGCTCAGCCAGGACCTGCTGGGGAAGATCAAGGAGATGGAAAAACTGGAGAAGGAGGAGTGGGAGAAAGAGATGGAAAATGAAGAGGGGGCGCAGCCCGATTCGGAAGAGTTAGGTATGCCGTGACGCCAATTTGTAAATGTTGCGGGGTCATTGTTTCTTAATAAAGATGCCACTCTGCCTAAACTGTCACTTCCACAAGTTTGCATGTGGTTGGACTCGGAACTTTACGGCAGAATTGCATTGTTTGCTGGTGTAGCATGCAGATTTTCTCAATGTCCCTATCAGCCCCCGGACACATCCACCCTAACCCTGTGTTGATGGTAGTTTAATATAAAAGTCTCCGCTATGCGAGGATTTGGCCCTGGTGCGCCTCCATAGGCATTTACTAGGGGGTCGCTTCGGGTTGGCTGCCTTCAGAACCAACCCAAACCGTTCTTTCCTCGGAGGGCGTTTGCAGACTAGGATTTGGATGGTTGCAGCGGTAGATACCAGCTCCAAATTCCCCGCATGGTGGAGACATTTATATTAAACAACCGTATCATATTTGTGTCAGGAGATTGGTCCCTATTCACCCTGTTTTATGGTATGCAATATCCAAGATGCAGGTTTTTTAAAGCAACTTTCTGTCATGGATTATATGCAGATTCAGATGATGATGTGCCATTAGAGGAGAGGTTGGCAGGGGTGGATTTGGATGACACAGACATTGTTTGGGACAAGCTGAGTCAGGAAGAACAGGCAGAATTCAAGAAACTGGTTGAAAATGGTGAGGCTGGTTGCCTTGTACCAGTTTGGTCACCTTGGTGGAGAAAGCAGTAAGTTGAGAGCAATCATTGTTTGTAATAATGATTTTCATCATCCTTACCATGACAGAAAGACAAGTTCTTAAAGGGTTGTCAGGCCCATGCTTTATGTTAGTTAACATGTCTATACTTGCAGAATTGGGAGAGTTGAAGTGGTTGGAATGTTGAACCAACGTCCAAAAATCAGGGAGAACATACAAGAACTGTCTGCAGTAACGGTATGCATTTTTCTTTTACAAGCCAAAATCTGTAGATTTTACTAAGGCATTTTTCTATTATACACTGTTATACGCTTTCTGTTATACGAAAAGAATTTTTAATTTATTGCCATGAAAAAAGTGAACCTCAAACATGTTCTACTGAAGTAGAAGGCTACACTCATTTTAAACCTGTGTAGTACCTAACTTACGGTGCTGTACTTTCATGAAATGCTTGAAGAATGATCACATTTTCAAAAAAATTTCTTCCTGTTCTTCAGAATTTAAATGTACACTGTACTCCCAATTATCCTAGTGCAGATTAGCCGTGCATCACCAAAAAATAAAATGAAAAATGAAAGTCCTCAAAAATGTCATTGTGTCTCACAAACGAAGACATATAAGACTTTTCCAGAAGACAATCTAAAAATTTCTGGTAAGTTTCATAATTTTGATTAAACCTTATATAAAGCAGCATACACTATGTACAGCAGTACATTAAAAAGCTGTGAATATCTCATTTGTACGGTATCTAGGACCATTTTCGGATTATCCGTGTTTTCGGATTATCTGGGGACACCCATGCATTCATTAGCACAGATAATCGGGAGTATAGTGTATAAAGTAGTGATTCAAGCTAACGTAGGGAGACTTTGTTCATTACCTATCATGCAGTAGTGGTGCTGCCTGCTAAAGTGACTTTTATTTTCAGAAAACTGCACCTTCAGATGCTGTGAAATATAGCATGGTTAATGTTCTCTATGCCTATGCCTGTGCTATGAAAGTGTACAATGGAGACTGGCAATCATCTCCATCTGCTGTGGCCACACACATGTCCAAGGTGTCTGCTACATTGTCACAACAAACCAACTTCAAGTCATTTGGAGATGCAATTGAGTCTGGGATACAGCATATGCTGGTGGATTGTGCTGAAGATGGGATTACTCCAGAAACTGCAAAATCAATCCAAACAGATGTCAGCCAGATAATTGCAGGTCCATATAAAGCCAGGAGCAGTGATCAGTATGTGTTGGCTGCACTATCAGAAGCATGTGATATTTTCCAAGCTGCTGTTAAGGAGAAGAACAAGCATCACTTTAGGACTCTGAAGAAGTTGGAATATATGCTGAGTTGGGCGAAAGAAAACTATGAAAAACTTTGGACGACGCAGACCTATTAAAAATGGGCAGTACCCACTGGGGAAAAAAAACTACAGCGTACCCCCCACAAGCAGTGCCGAGTGGCCAATCACGCAGATGCAAGTGGAAGCACGTGCTTCCGCTTCCATCCACGCCTGTATTGGTGCTGGTTGCCGGGATACAAGGCAGTTTTTCCACTAGTGTACCAGCCAGCTGGAAGATTTACCTTGACCTGTTGTTTAAGGAGGTGTCAGAGTATTAATTTGAAATCAGAATGAATGACTTGAATTTGCATCATAAACATGGATGGACTTGCTTTGTGTTTATTAAACCTCTTGTCTTGCTAATTTATTTTTATTGAAAATGCGTCGGCGTGGCCAGGGCGTCCGGAGTAGTGGCTGGTGACGGGGGGGGG
>KZ538792.1:0-18496 GCA_000934665.2 Catajapyx aquilonaris | reverse complement strand
GGGGGGGCGGCGGCTTGTTTTTGACGAAGTACAATATTGCATAGTGTAATATTTAAATTTAATATTGAGTGTCTGTTTCTGAGGTGGGCAGAGTGGGGGGTGGGACGGGTTGTTTTTAGGTTTATTCTCATGAGTTTTATTAGTTCATATGTTGGGTTAGGTTGCGTCTCCCTTCATCGCTGACTACCCCTCAGAGGGAAATGTCGTGATGTTGTTGTTGAAAATGCCGATCTTGAAAAACCTTGCATGTTAGCAGATACAAAGTGTGGCACTTCAAATTATGTTTCACCATAATTGAGGGCAACACAGGGATGGATGTTTTTTCTAGCTGACCTGCAGTGATCATTCTGTGTGGCTAGTTTCATGCAATAATGTACTTAAAATAATTAAGCTGTCTCTGTCATGGTACAGGGTTGGACATTAATCGAGGCATGCTGCTAGTGACATCCGAAGCAGCAGAAGAAGGCATCGAAGATAAGGATAGTGCAAGCTGGGCGAGCAAGATTCCTTCTTCTGCCGCTTCGAAAAATGTCACTACCAACATATCTCGATTAATGTCCAACACTGTACCAGTGGATAAAGCCGTGATCCCTTTGTCCATGCAAGTCTTTGCATACCTCAGCGCCTGGCGGAGAAGCCATTCAGCTGTGCCTGTCTCACTTGTACAGGGGTGGCTTTTTTCTGCTTAAAATCATTTGCGAGAGAGTAATGTACAAATACGCGTATGTTAATAATTTTTACATATCAAGGAGATAGTGAGACACACCAATTAAATGTGTTACAAAAAAAAATCCCGCTCATGAGGAAACTTAGAAATATTATAAAAAATTAGGGGTGAAATTTTCATCCCACTGCTACGTTAGCAGGAACTAGACTAGCAGGGTACTGTACACACTACTGTACAGTAGGACACTACTTTGTACAGTACCCTGCTGGCATAGCATGAGAGCGCCTTTTTCAGTGCAACCCGCAAGGCTGAAAAGCCATTCAACCAGGTTCAACCCACTAGTGCACCTGCCAGTCCGTGCCAGTCAATTCGAACAGAAAGGATGTGACGTCATGCCGTACGGCCGTAATAAATATATTGATTACTGCCGTATTTCCAATTGTTTTATAAAACCGACCGGGGTTGTCGCCACCTACGATTTTTCCCCACCCCCTTGCGCGCGCTAGACCCATGACTCTGAAACACCCTGTATACCTCACAGGGAGGGGGTAAATAAACCACTATTATTATTATTATTGTTATTAGTACTAGTAGTATTATGTGGGGACAAGATACTCATAATTGTCACTAAGCCTGAAATGATGTCTCAAACAAAAAATCATGTATCATAACGAGTTCTTTTGGACAATTATTATATATTTTCCTGTCAGGGTTAAAAAGTAATTATTTTTCACTTGGGGGGTCAACACAGTTGAATGCATATTACCAAGAAAAAAAATGCAGTTGTGCAGCTAATTTATATAACAATGAGTATGGGTAATCAGATAGAGACTACAGTGAAGCAGACTGCCCTTCGACCTTCATGAACAATCACATACGGAACACTACATCAACTTCCACATGAAAAAATTCCATATCCTGTAGTGTGTAGTAGTAACAAGCCCAAGCGCTGAAAAGTTGGCTTCAAGTTGGATCTTGTTGGACATAGATTATTTGCACACTTCAATAAATGCTAATGTGCCATAAAAATAGCACCAGTATGCCCTATTTACATGCCAATGTAAATCCCACCTTTGTCTTGTGTCATGCAACCACTTTCCCTGCCATTAATCACGAGATAGCCAGGCATTGAGCATGTCTACTGTGACTCCACTTCCACCGCAGACAATCATAACAATGGGGCCATTCTCAATTGTCCCATCCGAAATTAGTCGTCTGATCCCTCCTGAGTAGATAGCAGCAAGTGATGCCCCACATGATGGCTCCACCAGCTGGCGGTGATCATCCAAAAATTTACGACAGGCATCAACAGCCTGCCTATCAGATACCACTTCTGACATCACTGTCCGTGACGACAAGAGCTCCATGAGGCGGGGTGTCACTGCACGTGCTCCAAGGGTTACTGCCAAACTGTTGGAGAACACACTGATTTATAATAATGGTCGATAATGGTACTGTACTTTCTTACCAGCTCATTACTAGATCCAACTAGAATTTGTTTATGTTTGAGGATGCTCAGAAAAGAACACATCATTAATGAAATCAATGCATGGACTACGTCTACCTCAAAACGCACAAACTATTTCCCAAGTATTTCTGACCAATGTCAACTTAATCTGTCTGCAGTCACTGCAGTGGAGTTCCTTCATTTACAGAAGATATTCATATGGAACAGGACAGTGTTCATTATGTACAACAAAAATGCATTGTATCAGTAGAATCAAAAGAAAATCTCATCATGTACAGTATTCCCAAGTAGGCTAATTAGATTTTCTCCAGAATTTGAGATGACACAACTGGTCCCTAATTACACCATCCTGTGTCACATATTTCATTATTACGGTACTTTTTACCTAAGTAAAGTACCAACAAAGTGAAACCTTGCTCTCACCTAGTGATCTTATCCATTGTAATCAGGCATCCAGCTTTTATAGACAAGTTGAAGCAGTTGGCACCCTCTGTTTCCATGGCTAGCACTGGAACATTCTCCCAACCTACGAGGGAATTTAGAAAATTACTAGACAGTCTGTGAAAGCAGTTTTACTCTGAAATGGAATACCAGATTGGTATATGAAAACAGGAAGCAGGGTACACAAAATGTGCATCACGCACCGGAATAATAGTTGTTATTTTTTCCCACAGACTTGACTGATCCACATTTTCCCAATTTACACGCTAAAAATCAAGGTAGCAGAGAAAAGTTCTGATAGCTTTCGCTTATTTTGCCAAAACATGGCCAAAACTTCATACCTACACTACCATTCTAGACCCCTGTGACTTACCAACCAAACCCAATCCTTCTAAGATTCCACAGATCAATCCTCCTCCTCCAACAGACACAACAATGCATGATGGTTTCTGTCTAAGCTGCTCACTTATCTCCTTCACAATAGATGTGTGCCCATCCCAAACATTTGGGTGGTCGAATGGATGCCCAAATATGGCCCCAGGGTTGTCTGCCACCACCTTTAGAGCCATCTCATTGGCTCCATCCCAGCCAACGCCTCCAATCTGCCAACAATGCACTCATGTCAAAAAATGGAAGGCTGTAGCTCTAACCACTATTCCCTCGGCTGCGCAATTTCAATATACCCTCAGACCTTAACAATGTTCATCATAGATATAAATATTTTACCTTAACATTGGCACCCAAATCCTTTAGGCGCTGAATCATAAATGGCATGGTTGTGCCTGGGACACAGATAGTCATTTCCACTCCAAGTTGAGACGCTGCATATGCCATTGCCAATCCCGCATTTCCTCCAGAGGAACCAACCAAATGTTTTGCACCCTTCTGGACCAGCTGTTCATCAAGACAAAGATAATCTCCATTCACCGAGAGTATAAATGTACCTCTTTGTACTCACCCTCTGAATGTGGCAACCAACACCACGAATCTTGAAGGACCCAGATGGTTGCACAGTTTCCATCTTGAGATATACAGGTGCACCAACAACCCCACTCAACGTGGTACTGTGCAGAAGAGGTGTGGCCACATGTAGAGGCTCCATACTACATAAAAATACAAATATAAATTCCTTATCTATGAAATTACTCCAAAATAACTGGAAGCTTTGAAAGTTCAATTTACATTAAAATAACACATTTCCCTGATTCTCCTCGTGGTAGGACGACGAACTACCCCAATGTTAGCTCTTTTGTTTGCGCTCTTCAATGTACAAACGGATTTGAACCCCTGGTGCATTTAGCACATTCAGTGGAACCATGTGAAAAGCATTTGGCTCTGCGCTGTGCTCTTCTGTTACATCAACCCAGCAACTGGACGTCGCCCCATCATCTGCGACGTGGAGCATGACACTAAACAGACATCCAGATGGTATTGGATCCAGTGCCGAGTCACAGTTCAGCACACTTGTGAGCATCTGTCTGCAGTCTTTATTCAGCCTGCCTGACACTTTCTGATCATACCGGAAATCAAAAACAAAGTTTTCTAGAGCAAGATGACTGGATGCGCTCTGCAGCTGGAGGACAACCTGACGCAGAGTCCTTGCACGCAAAGAGGCCTTGATTTTACCCGCACACTCATCCAGGTACACTTTAACATCCGGATGGGTCGCCAAATGTACCGGCACCTGGTACACCTCCTGGGCCTGACTGAACGCTGATTTCGGGTAGACATGTCTCTCGTACAGTATCTGGTTCAGCATCACTTGAACAATGCGGGACACCGCTTCGGAGTGATCGCTGCCAGATTCCGCCATTTCGAGTGGTGAAACGACCCAGGAAAATGTGCCAATTGTGAGCAAATTGAGCGAGACCAGACTTGCAAGTCAATCACTTATGCAACTGGCGCCATGTTTTGTGCGGATACGAGTGCACCCACTTATTTTATCAAAAATGTTAAGTGTAAATTTACGCTGAATACACATATAGTCGATTTTAAGCCGTGATTTAAATGCGTTCTTCCTAAACATTGTGTAGTGATAAAAATTAAAGAGACGTGCACTCGAACCGGACTGAACAAAAGACACGCTCGAAACGTCGTCGGCCTTGATTACGTGCCGTTACGTGCACATTACGTGAGTTTATTGCATATTACGGGTTAAAATTATCAATCAGCATGGCTCAGAAATGCTTTTCAGATAGGCCTACCTTATTTGCCCCCTCACTTACGGTTACATCCGTGCTTGGCCTTGACCTTTTGACAATGTGAATTATTTTGAATGGTGCACTTGGATTAGAATGCGATAAATCAATCTGGTTACCTTGTGGGGATTATTTGAGGCTTCCTGGGTGCAGTGAAGGGCTGGATTGTAGTCTCAGAGGGTTTGTTCCTTATCTAATGAGGCCAGCTTGTGCATGACCTTTGGCCTCGCTGGCAGAGTTCCACTGCATGTTTGCCACTTGACTGTGTCTGCTGCTCGTTATTTAATAATATGGCTCTTGATAAGTAATAGGCACGTGTTTAACTTGCAGCGCACAAGACTGCACAAGTAGCGACTAAGCAAAATGGGAAGCACAGGGGAACCAGTTGATATCTACAGGGACACACCTGTCCGCCTGCTAGGTGAGTAACACAGTGTGTGGAGATGGAGAACTTTGTGGTTGAAAATTGTTGCATTACAGGCTATGCAAATGAAGTGGGAGAATCATTCCGGTCCGTCGTTCATGTCAACTGGGTGCGACTGAGTTATGGAGTTGCATCTGCGTATGTGATTGCTGACACTGCCGACAAAACCAGCAAGATGGATAAGGTATCATGACACCATAACATCGATAATTACACTTTTCCTTTGCAGATTTACTTTAATGAAAACCAACTGAGGCAGTCAAGTGAAAGGATATACTGTATAGTGTACACTCTCAATTTTACATGTTTGTCATTACTAAGCAAGGTACTATCAGCCCGCCAAGAATTGTCGTAGCGGCAGCGCACAAACTACAGCCTACGAGCACTTCTGGGGGGAGAAGTGCTCGTAACTGTAGTTCGTGCGCTGCCGCTACGACAATTCTTGATGGACTGATTGTACAAGGATAATAATAATAGCAGTGTTGTTGTTCTTAGTTCATAGGGAGCAGTAATTCATCTCCAAAGAGCCTTATTGCCATTACATCACAGTATTCATGGCTAAACAATGAAGAATCAGGAAAGAAAAGCAGATTGTATATGATAATAAGGAGAAGAGATATTTTTCGACTGGGAATAATTGGGAGAACTCGGAGATTATATGGGAACTTGGGAGTGTACCAAACTGTTTGTCATGTCTTGTACATTGTTGCTAGGTGTTCAGGTCAAAAATGACAAAAATTAGGGTTTTCACCTTTTTCCACCACACCCCTCAAATATAGAACCTCAGAAGGTGAATGCTATGGCACAATACTGATGTCATTTGGCAGCTACACAGTCAGAGTGGGCATCCTTCCCTCATTTTAAAGGAATTATATTGGCACTTTCATACACTTTTTCCTCTGTAAAGCAAGGTTTTTAAAGCCTCACCCATGGAAGACATCACTTCACACCTTAACTTTATCTTCCGATGAGAACTTCTTTCCATCCAGAGCTCTGTTACAGAACAAAAGAGGTGGAAGTCATTGGATGCAATGGGACTGGATGGCAAGGGGTCTCAAACCCTCCCCGCTCAAAAATCAGGAGAAGGAAACCAAGTTGCTAGTCTTTGTGACAATGCCCACACACTTGTGACCTAGGCAGTCAAAGAATCTCGAGATTGTGTTGCTGGGAGGTCTTCAAACAGCCTCCAGGGACCAGCATTGTTTAGAATGACTTCCATTGTTTCGATTTTTTGGGGGGAGAAATTGCAAAGGGTGTGTACTTTCATTTGGCTGTCTCTGTTGAGCCCTGTTCATTAACATATATTTTCAAAAATTTACAGCAAGATGCTTATTAATTTGTCTTTGTTTTTAACAGCCAAAGAAAGAAAGTAACACGATTCAATCAAATGAATCAATTCTATTTTGATTTGGTTTCCAACCTGAATGCCCAATTCAATTTTTCTCCCCCAACTGTTTCCCAAGATCATAACTGAGGGTGCAAGAACTCTACATCACAAAGCATTGGATTCTTGACTCATATTTATGTTATGTAACTTGTTGCATATTACAGAAACTTTCAATGGATGTGAAGGGTCGGCAGAAGCAGCTTGTAGTGACAGCTGTGGACACGCTTGTATGGCAGACCCTGGCATCAGTGGCCATTCCTGGATTCACTATAAATCGTGTCTGTGCCGCCAGCCTGTGGGTCTTGGCCAGGACTACAAAGCTTCCTCTGGCCACCTGCAAATGGACCACTGTTGGAATTGGTCTTGGTTGCATCCCTTTCATTGTCAAGCCTATTGATCACCTGGTTGACTACATGATGGACAACACCTACAGACGTTGGTTTTAGCAGCCAGATTGGTATCAGGATTTTGAGCAGGAAGAGTTATTATACTGTTGCCTCACGCTATGTTGGCTAGTGCATTTGGGGATGTGAGTTGGGATGTGGTGTCACTGTTGAACTTCATTCATAAAAAGCCCTAATCAGTAACAGCAAGAGCTAATAACTGTTATTAGCTCTTGGTAACAGCTGGTAACAGTGATATACAATCATGATGATAATAATTATACCACCTATCCTGTGACATCGAGAGTACTTGTTTAACCTCCACACTTCCCTCCTCAAAAACACTTTCCAACTAGAGGCAGTGAGTAGATCTGGTTTAGCCAATATGCAAACTGTTGTTGTACCTATGCATTCGTTATTGATTGCCTCTCCAGGAGGAAATTTTTCAAAAAGATATTTTGTTGACCACAGTACAAGGAGATTTGCCAAGAAGCTCAGTAATGCCTTGCACAAGAACTGCCATTGTTTTTCACTAGATTTTCTAATTGAAAACTTGTTCCATTATTGTTACGTAGTACTTATAAGATGGCAACAGCAATAAGCTTCATAGCATACGTTATTACGTTTACAAATGCAGGGTATGTGTGTAATAGTCATGACAATAGCTGTGATTCAAGTGTGTAGTCTTCCAAAGTTACTGGTATATTTAATGAGAAATATATTATTTATTGGTGTTCATGTGACTGTATATTTACTGCGAGTGCCTAGAAGTGACAATTAATGCATTCGGTGAATGTAGGAGCTTGTTGAGAATCTTGTATACTTGCAGTCATTAGTAAATGCATCTTGCCCAACTATGTGCCAAAAAAAACCCTTGTCTTCCTCAGGCCCATTTTCTCTAGCAGTAGGTTACCCTAATCTGCAATTTAACCTTGTGTCATTTATTAGTTACAATGTTACTTCAAAGTCTCTCAGAAAACCCTACAAACAGAGTTTCAGCTGCAGACTGGGATAAGCTACTGTTTGGTAAAATGGTATAGGGCACGGTCATGGTTTTCACAATGCCCATCTGCGACTAGACTTTTCTTTCAGCTGGCAAAACCTAGGGTTCGGATAACCATGTGAATATCAGGTTTTTTCCTCATAGTGCCCCTATACCCGACCCGTAGAGTGTAGAGAGCCTCTCTAATAGAGTGGAAACAAGTACAGTGCCGTATACTCGTGGTGTGATACGGTATCTGCGAGTGCACTAGTCCCGCCAGGTGGAATGCGACCTACATCATGACGTCATCGTTGGCGCCCTCCCTCCCCCCTCCAAGGTGACTGACCCACAAACTCTTCCCTCCTCCGCACTCCCATCCAAATATTTAATCACTCCATGGCCATTGAAACCTGTCATGTCAATTAACACGCCCTGTGGAGGTGGCATTTTCGGTTAAAAGAGCGAGGGAGAGCAGGGGGCAGGAGTGGGCCATTGTGCGTGTGGCGCCACCGTCGCCCTCCGACCTCCTCCGCGTCTGGCCACCCTGCGTGCGCTCGGAGCCCCTCTGGTGTGCGCATGCGTACACCTCTGCTTCCCTCCAAATCGGTTGTGGGCTCGCTCAGCGGATACGTGAAAAACCCTTGGTTAGGACACAGCTCCGGACCCACGCCTGCGGACCCCAGGCCGGCCCCGGGTCCCAGACCAGACCAGACCAGCCAGAGGGGGAGGACCAGAGGAGAGGAGGGAGGGACGGGAGGGAATCGGACAGACTTTCTACCAGCGGGTGTTTATTTTTTTTTGTGTGTTGCTCTGCCTGTGCCTGGCGTGAGCGAGGTGTAAGTGCGGTGGTTTGTGCTCCCCACTTGAGGGGAGCCCAGGGGCAGCCACGGCGAGGATGGAGTACGACCTGGACATCACGGGGGGGCTCATGCCCGTGAGTATTTGGGAAGGGGGATCAAGGGGGGACACCAAGGCGGACGGGAGGGGAGAGAGAGCCAGGCAGGCAGGCGGGAGAGAGGGAGCGAGCGAGAGGGAGAGAGAGAGAGAGAGGAGCAGCACTGGGGCAGCAGGCTGTGTGTGTGGAGCAGAGAGGCGAAGGCGGTCAAAATGGCGCCTGTTCGGGTGAATCTGCGTTCGGGATGGCTCAGGGACTCTGGAAGGGTAAAGAAGGAAGCTGTGGGGAAAGGGATGGAGCATGGGATGCACTGGAACTAGGGAACAGCACTTTGGGGAGATGGCTTAGCCACTAGTGCTGAGACTGCTGACTCCTCTTGGAATGAAGGGAAGCCGCTATCAAGCAGATTGGGGCAAAGCTAGACCCACAGCCAGTGTAATTTGTGATGGCATAGGGCTAGAAAGTACACTCAGTCATCGTACATGCACGAGGGACTGTGGGGGTCAACGTAGCAGTGTGGCTCAGCACAACGCACTTTGTATTCATGTATGCGTTTGTCTCTTTGCTCAGAGTGAAAGAAGGTCAAAGTGTTTCTAGGTGTGACCACAGTGAGTCAGTATGACCATTTAGGCAGGGTAAGGTAATAGCAGTCACTGAGCATATCCTTTACGTAATACTCCAATGTGCCTTTTGTGCTGTTCTACCTTTACTGAACAAATCAAACAGTCACTTGATTGACTCAGTTGAGATAGGATGTAGTGCAAAAATTCGTGTGCATGTGGGATGGGATTAGCCCACGTGTTGAGAACGTACAGTGTTGAACTTGTTTGGAAGTGAGTGTAGCCTGCTACGTGACTGGATGAATGTGCCTACGCAAGTGAAACTTATATTCCTGATATTTTTCTCCCATCCTGAAGTACAGTTACTTATGTGAGTGGGTACTGCTGCAGTGGGTGCCAGTCTGATATCACTTGAATAAGTTGAGTTGAAGGACTTATTGTAGATGAGAGTTTATTTTGTGTAATAAGAGTTTGCTAGCCAAGTCTAACCTGAAACTATTGAGCCCTAGAATCAAATATTTGGCCGAGTTACAGGGCAGCCATTGTGCTTTATCAGTACCTGGGATGTGTAGTGTAATTTATACTGTAAGGCCATTGTTTGTAAGCTGTTTACAGGTATCGTAATGGGATTCCTAAGAAATCTGGCCCGTTTCAGCAAATCCAAGCACTAATCGCACCTCCTGGAAGTGACGAATCTTCGCGCAAGAAAAAGGAGAACAGGGATCTCCATCCCTACTACAAGCGACCAGGAAAAGGTCACAACCATGATTGTTGTGATGCTTGTGGGGAAGGAGGTGATCTTCTTTGCTGTGACAGATGCCCAGCATCTTTCCATCTGGAATGCCAGTACGTACATGATTTTTCTGCTGCTGCATGACATCAGTTGTGGGATGGAGAGGGGATGAAAAAGTGTTACATAAAATGGGAGCATGATGCAGGAAGTTTCACTAGTGTCACGTCTAATGAAAGGCTTCATTATTGATGTTCTTTTGTGTGTAAAAAGTATCCACAACATAAGTTTGTTTTGTCATGCATATTTGAGGTGCCTTTATGTAGGTATAGATTCTAATGTTGACCATTTTGATATAATTGCTACAATTATAATCGGCATTGTTACATGCTTCTGTAGTGCCGTCGTACTGCTTGGGCATCATTGTGCAGCATCAGGGTAACTTACCATCAGTGAACTGAGATATTCACCTTTCTTTTTTAAGCAGCTGTAGTGGAGATATTGCTACACAAGCATGGGCCTCTCAATTGAGTGATTCGAGTCTTGATTGGTGAATCGGATGAAGAGGTGCTGAACTTAAGCATATGTTAAGAGCAGGTTTTATGCATCCTTCAAATTTTGTCCACTTCAGTGCAATAATTTTGGCCCAGACAATGACATTTCAGCTTGAGTACCATTAATGTGGAAAATATTACTTTGTGATTCATGCCATGAATTAATGGCTGGTAGGCATGAGTCCAGGATGGATATTGCTGCATGTTGACATTTGCACCTCACCATGATTTCATACCGTTTAGAAAAAAATACAGTGTCAGAAGTTTTTAGGAAACAATCACTGTGAGCTTAATAATGACTGATTTTTATTAATGGCAAAGTTTAGGAAGCGCTTGAACTCTTGGAACATGAGAATGAAGATTTTGATGTGAGATTCTAACCCTGATTTTAGTTTGCTTCTGTCAGTGGTGTAGCACATCACTGCAGGAGCTGAAGTAAAGGATGCTTTGGTGCAGAATTTATGCATTCACCTAGATCACATTTTTGAGGGAGAGAGCCATTAAATTGATAATTTGTAACAATAGAATATTATTAGAGGAAATATCTTTGATACAAAGTCAAAATTTTGAAATGCCAGTGACTAGCAGATTTGTTACTTAGTGGGGGTGTAATTGACAATGGTTATGGTGAACAGTGATTCCTGATGTATTGAGGCTAGTTGCCATAATGAGCACATATTGTACAATTACCCCTGATTTTGCACAATAATGCACACATACGAGGGCTGTTCAAAAAGAAACTGAACTTTTTTCTATACAGACTCGATTGCTCAATTTGCAACATTTTAAGCCCTGTCCCCTTCAAAGTAGTTCCCTCTACTGGCGATAGACAGTTTTCAATTTTTTCTTCCATTGTTGGAATGCTTCCTGGAACACACTTTCTGTGATGGCACACAGTGCTCGTGTCGCATTGTCCTGAATCGCCTCTACGGTTCGGAAATGACAACGTTATTTAAAACTGGTTTTAAGTTTTGAATATAGCAGAAAGTCTGCTGGGGGTAAGTCCGGAGAATATGGTAGTTTGGCACAACGGATGTCTGATGTTTTGCCAGATAACTGATGATGAGAAGCGACGTGTGAGCCGGCGCATTGCCATGGTGCAATATCCAAGTCTGGCTTTCCCACAATTGAGGCCTTTCCTGGGCATAGCAGCCCTCAAATGCACTAAAACATTCTGGTACAACACTGTCTGCCAATCTGACAACATGGTCGAAATTCATAAAGAAAATGGCTTTTCCAATCCAAAAACACAACCAACGTCACACCTTGACCTTTGACCCACTGATCTGTGCCTCTTTTGGTTGAGGAGACCCTTCCCAGGTATGCTTGGTAAAGCAATTGAAATGTCAATTTTTACCAAGCGAAATTTCACACAAACGCGTTTTTCAAGCTCTCTCATTTTAACTTTCTCACTAATTCGACGAACAGCTTGTCGAAGTGCTCACTTAAGTGGATGTATTTTGATGACCAATGATCATAGCGGAACGTGGCAAATGGTAATTTGTTGTCAAGACATGTCGGTAGGTGCTGTCAGTAGCCTCAATACGTTCAGTTTCTTTTTGAACAGCCCTTGTACATACCAACATCTGGATATTTAAGGGGTAGTCAGCAACGAAGAATTGGACAGACCAAAAAAAATTCACACATTTACTGCAATGAAACATGTAATAAATCATATAACTTGAATGCATAATCACGCTCCATGTTCATGATATTCTTTGCAGTAATCCACCATTGGATGAAGAAGACATTCCATTTGGAGAGTGGGTTTGCCACAATTGCAAAGTGACTGGGGTAAGTTACAAGTTTTTTTCTTCTTTCCCATTAAAACCTGCACTACATTTTTGGAATTATCATGTGCTCTCTCAAGAGGGAGTGAACCACCAGAAAACATGGAATGTTGATTGCATATTTGGGTCGATGCCGCCAATGAGGGAACCATGTTGAGTGACTTCAAGAGCGATTCTGTGAGGCTGTTGAGGAAATTGTCCAGTGTAGAAACATACTCTTGGTTATAAGGTTGAGGAGTCAATGGTTCTGGTGAGGTAACCCGTGCATACATGCTCCCTCTTCCAAGAAGACAGACTCTATGGTTGATCATTAGAAGTCAACTTGCGATTTTAATGGGCAGTTTCAGTCATTATTCAGGAAGAGGTATGCACAGTACATAATAACTTGCAATAGGCATGTTGGTGAAGATGTGAACCTAATTATATTACCTTTTGTGGTAGAAAAGGATTCACCAATAGGCAAGTGTGCATACCAGTTGTGGAGATATGTTTTTATTGATTTTCTGCTGAAGTGAGAGTGCCAGCAATTTCTCTGTAGGTGTCTTTCCCATCCTGTGCTACCAGCTTTTCTCTTGGAAGCTGCATATTCTCAAGATGTTCTGTGGCAAGCCTCAAGTTTGTTACTTACCTAAAGTTTCTTCCTTTCAAAGTTTAACATGAACTCTGTGAAAACAGATACTCCATACATGCCACAGTCACTTACCCAATCGCATGGGTGGGCCAACTGGTAGATTTGGAATTGTCATCAATGTGACATCTGAATAATTTGACATTTTGTAATGCATTGTAATTAATTTAAGTACATGGTGTCATTGGAACACAAAGGGAATTATGTGAATTTTGAAGCAATGTTCTTGTGGCAGTTGATTGACTAGTGCTATGAGGCTGTCTTGATCACAGTTGCATGTGCTTACCAGCCCTAGTTTGAGATTTTTAGACTGGCTCTTAGACAAGATGCGGTTCCAACCTGATCAATTTACACTTTCATTAACCTCTGGCAGGGGTACCAACCAGGCTGGTGCATATTAAGTGAGCCATTGTTGGTGACAAGAGTGGGATGTACTTATATTTGAGAGAGGTTGGCCGACTTCAATTTAATCTGTGGAATAAATGTAAGGCCCATGCATGTGTTATGAGGTGTTACCATTCTAACGTTCTTCCAACAGAAGGTGAAAGACAAGAAGAAAGAAGCTAATGGCCCCACATTGCGACCTGATACCACAAAGACAGATACCTCCCCCAGAGGCCGCGTGACTCGGAGGCGTGACTCCGATCCTGAGTTTTTGGTAAGAGGCAGCCGCAAGAGGGAGAGTGTAGGAGATGACTGTAGTAGCAGCAATAGCAGTGGGAGTAGCAGTACAGGACTGAAGGGACCAAAGTTGCGCAGAGCTGCCCTAATGGTAGCCTGCAGGGCATTAAATCGAGGTAGAAGACATAGTGACATGACTGAAGAGGTTGACACAGATGACGAGGGTGACCACACAGATGAGGAGGAGCATGAAAGAAATGGCAAGCAAAAGGAAGATATTAAGGATTCTGCAGAGAAGAGTGGGGGTGACGCAGATCATGTGAAGGAGGTTGAGGTCACAAATACGCAGATGGAGGAGGCCGAGGTGGTGATGGAGGAGGAGGAGGAGGAAGAGGAGGAGGAGGAAGGGGAAGATGCAAAAGATGAAGAAAAGGAATCACAAACCGAGGAGCAAGCAGGGAATCAGGAGGTGAAAGTAGTGGACAACAAGGAAACTGCCTTAGACATTTTGGTAAAGGTGGCATCCTTGTTGAATCCAACGCAGTTTGAGCTGCCATATGAGTATCAACTCCCAACCAACTTTCCAGGTTAGTTGCATGTACTTCCTGTATCCAGGTGTGACTTGAAGGTACCATGTAGAATGTACTATTAATCGCAAAAGTAATATTGCACTGTTATGTGATGCTGTCCATGACTTGTTGTTTAGCATGGGTGTTGCCAAGTTACGGATGTTAATTTGGCAATTTTCCGGAATCCACAACACTTTGCTCACCAGTTGCGGCCGCGGTCCCACGGTCCTGTGGCCGCATGGTCCAGGGTGGTGCTCGAGACCGCCGCTACTTACAATTAGTCGTACAACTTATTTCTAGTTTAAGGCCCATACACACAGGCGATCGATGGTTTTGGTCTTTGGTTGTGTTGACACCGCGGACCAATCATGACCCATGGAAATAAGCTCAACACTAATTCTTGTGTTGCGCTTGTTGATTGGTCCGTGGCGTCAACGCGACCAAAGACCAAAACTCGACGGCCTGTGTGTATGGGCCTTTATAGAGTCTGTGTCATTTATCAAACATAACCCACTCGTTTATCAGCAATTTAATCCACACTGCAATAAAATAATTCTGTAAGGTCTTGATTGACAGACAAGCATGCATCCATAGACCTTAGAGGTCTATGCATGCATCAACAACACTGCAGTCATCATCAACTAGTTTTTTATAGACCTAACGAACTTCATATTTTGCATCACACATTAGCAAATTGCATGATGAATTTTAACAAAACGTCTAGTAGTTAACCCAAATAGTGTATAGGGGACCAAGCCTAACATACTGACTGTGACGTAACAGTTTTGTTTGCCAAGTAGTAGGCAACTGAATTCTGCCAAACGCACCCCTGGTACTCCCCGATTCGCATAAGTCTGAACCTTTTTGGATATCTATATGCCCACCGAAGCAGTTTGGAGTGGAGTGGATAAGGTGTTTGACTGTTAATTGGGAGGTCCTGGGTTCAAGTCCCGGGGCCGGCAATCCTAACCATGGTTTTCTGTGGTTTCCCACAGTCCCCCCAGGAGAATTCCAGGATTGCTTCCTAAATAATAGGCGACAGCCGCTTCCTTCCGTCCCTATCCTATCCCAAAAAACTAAGTAAAAATGAAAGCAAAGAGTTCCAGTCAAAACAAAATTGGGATGAACACCTCTCTCTCTCTCTCTCTGTCTCTCTCTCTCTCTCTCTCTCTCTCTCTCTCTCTCTCTCTCTCTCTCTCACACCTCCCCCCCCCCCCTCCCCCGGCTGATAACGAGGTATGAATTATTAAAAATTATTATTATTGCATCCATACGCCTGAAAGTAGTGCCCACCATGCAGGACCATACCGCTCCTCACATCAAAATGTGCAGTTTGTGTAGCGCTGCAGCTACTGCATGGGCTGCCCATGATAATTAGGCATTCGAATAACATGTACCAGCACTGTTTCTTCGAGAAAGTCAATGATGCTGGGGCCTAATTTTGCGGCGGCTCACCCCCTCTGCCGTATGTATATCCAAAAAGGTTCGGACTTATGCGAATCGGAGAGTACCTTCTACTTTTCCTTTTTCCATGGAAATGTACTTCACACAACAATAGGAGTAAACGGAGTTCTATTATCATTATTAGGCGTATTCGGCAATTCAGGAATCTTGACTTCCTGGGCTGTTTGGATGTTCGGCAAATCAGGTGCCACGCCCCCTGAAGTAAGTGCGCATGCGCCCTACCTGACTTCCCAAGCTCAGGAACTTAGTGTACTCCTGACCTGACTTACTTGCTGAGAAACATGGAGGACAACAAATTCGTGTTATTGATGCAGCAGTGTTGCCAATGCAAAATGCCCAAAAACCCCGCGAGAGGACCTGAAAATACCCGATTTTACCAGCACCATTACCCGCAAGCGTCCGAAACACGGCACCGAAATACCCGAACATTGGCATATCACTGGGATGCAGCACAGGCGGGTAGGGGGTCTCTCAGTTCGGCCGTTCGGCAATAATCTTCTGAGGGGCAGGGCTAACAGCTCAGATATCACGTGACGTATCTCAGAATAATCTGAATTGCCGAATACGCCTATTATAATTACTCCTCTTGTTGCATGAGGGTATTTCCTTGGAAACAGGAAGAGTAGAAGGTTCCACAGGCGCGTTCGCCAGATTTCCGTCGACTGTAGCTTCAGGCGAATCTATTACGTCACACAGGTTAGGGTGGGTCCCCCTCTCAGGTTAGTATAGTCTTATTCACTGACCAGCCTTCTTGGATTATAACCCACCAGGTACTGGCATGACATGTCTTGGTTTTGTGTGGCGACACAATGGAATCAGCCAATTTGCACCGCAAGAACAATGCTTTAGAACAAGTGCAATCATGTTCAGAACGGCTTATGTCACGTACTTGGCCCATTTGCCGAATCAATTAGGAAACAGTACCTGCGGCTTGCTGACCCTTTGCATCGTGGTTTTGTGTGGTTTTAAAGTGTGGGAAGTGACTAGGGACCCTGGAATTAATTCCTCAAGCTGGACCAGAATGCAGACAGGTTCGTTGTTATCACTCAGAACAAGGCATACGTTGCTAGATTATGAACAAACATTCCAGCTCACGCGTTAGGCAACAATGAAAATGTGGAAAGTCTATCGTTTATCCTCATCTAGCTACGCGGCGGGGTTGGGAGTGCTGAGAAGGAGGTTGCAAATTTAAACGCTATGCTGCAGTTCGTTAACCCTGTAAGAACAACATGATGTCACACCAGCCGTGTTTTCTGAGCATGTGCAGTAGTATGTCTGCCGAGTGAGTTGTGGACATGATTGGAGGGGAGGGCCGGGTGGAGGCGGCCGGATCGTGATGTCATGTCGTTCGTTGGTATAACGGACTGTGTGCAGGTAAATTTCGCGTATGGCAAAGCCACAGTAATGTTCGTAAATTGCTGATAAACGAGTGTGTTCTGTTTGATAAATTAGCCTACACAGACTCTATAAACTAGAAATAAGTTGCACCAATAAGTAGCGGCGCTCTCAAACTGCGACCCGGACCGTGCGGCCATGGGTCTGAGGGATTGCGAGACCACGACTGCTGCCAGTTAGCAAAGTGTTGTGGATTCCGGAATTATGCCAAATTAACATCCGTAACTCGGCAACGCCCATGCGAAACGACAAGTCACGGACGCCATCGCATAACAGTGCAACATTACTTTTGCAGTTCATAGTACAAGCCCAATTCAAAAGTTTCACCCAATTCTAAGAGCAACTGGTGTGGTAAGTGAAATATTATCTTCATCAATTTTGACATACCTCTTCCATAGACCTCATGTGAAGCTTTGTGAAGAGCATGGTCAACCACCTTGACACTTCACATTCTGTGATCATTTAAATCTCTCTGGATGGTCCCTTTGTGGGCCAATACAAAATTGGCAGATGAATTCTGATGCCATCCGACCTCATTATTTTACCCAGTAATGCAGGACTAGGTGTAAACTTTTTATGCAAATTGTGAGGGTGTGGAAACTCATAAAAACAGTTCAAAACCTTATACAGGGTGTATCTGAACTCAGTGCCCCGACGTATATGACTGCCTTCCTAGCCACCAAAGGATCGATTTAAGTATAGGAGTCATTATGTTTGGCCGCCGCATTACAGAGATAATTGGCCGCAAACATGTAGTACAAAATATCCTGTCGGTGAGGCCACCCATCGAACCCTCCCCCAGTCAGAAGGCTCTGGAAGGTCTGGGGGCGGGACTTTGTTGGTTTGTTGCCCACAGGTGGTAAGGCCTCTTTGGCTAGTTACACCAGAAAATTCTATTTAAAAGTCAGAAGGAGCGATTAGGCAAAAATCGCTAAAGAGTGTATCTCAGTAATGAGGCTGCCCAGACATATGACTCCTATACTTAAATCGATCCTCTGGTGGCTTGGAAGGCAGTCATATACGTCGGGGCACTGAGTTCAGATACACCCTGTGTATGGTCTTGTTCCATGATAATTGCCAAAACAAAACAAGCTTTGGCCAGGGAGCATATACTACATAAGAGGCGCAAACATTCGATTTTTTTCGTATCTCTGTTTATGGCGTTGTCAAGGCTGGCGGCCATCTTGACGTGTGTGGTATGTCAACGAGGTGTAAATAGGGTACAGGCAGGCCGTCAAGGTCCAAGGGGTCCGCCATCTTTGATGGTTTTGGCTGCCATGGAAATACACGGCAATAACAATTTACTTACCCATTTTCCAATATCGAATTCAAATTCGCGC
>JYFJ02003023.1:0-47336 GCA_000934665.2 Catajapyx aquilonaris | reverse complement strand
AGTCAAAGTATTTGTTGCCATCAGTTCAGGCCAAGATGGCGGCGATTCCTCTTCATCTTCCGGGTCACGTGTCGGGTCAATCTCGGAAGGGCAAAGAAGAAGAGTACAGGGGGAGGAAGAAGAAAGAGAAAAATTATTTTTATTTCTTACATTCGATGAAAATAGACTATCTAAAACCGCGTCGACGATCTGCGCATCTCACAGTAGTAGCGGGTGGGTATTTATTTTATTTTATTCGTCCATAGAGCAAAGCCACGATGCAGTGATGCTATCAGCAGTCACCTTTTAATATCTATATCATAAGAAAAAGAACGACCGTCCTCATGATCCCAAGGAGGTGACCATAACCACTCGCATACGCCATGTCCACACTGATTCTAGCCAACTGGGACTCCTACATTTGGCTAGGGGCATACTTGTTCACATCGAGAGATATACTGTATATCTGTGTACTGTGCTCTGTACAGTCTCATTTCGAGAGGTCCGACAGATGGAGACCGAGGTAGGGCCTGGCCCCAGACCAAAAACCGAATACTAGGGCCTTTCAGGTCAAAGGTCAGCCTGCAACAAACCATGGAAAATGACCTAAAAATTGTGCCGAATCATTTGCATGTGCTGGTGAATTTATTGGACCTATAGTTTAAATTCTAGGCTTAAATATTTGGGGAGATGATAGGTTTGAGAATGGAACTCCCTGGTATAAGACAAATGTAGTCACTATGGGGTGCGTAGGGTGGGGGTTGCCGGGATGGACAACAACAAGCGAAGCCACTTGATCAATTTGATGAATTCTCCTTTCTTTTGACTTTTTTCTTCGAAAAAAGTGACCGCCCCCTCCCATTAAGCAGGTGTCGTAAAAATTTCCAAAAAAATTTCTTTCGAAACCTGTCGGGACACTTTTTTTCTCTTTTTTTCTTATTATTAAAAGGTGACTGCTGATAGCATCACTGCATCGTGGCTTTGCTCTATCAACTAGTATCTGAAAAATTAATACCGGTATTAAGATTCAACACCCGCTAAGTTCAGCAATGTACGAATGCCTCCTGGCTGCTACCTCACACTCCTGGTAGACAGACTCGAGGGAGAGACTCTCAATGAGTCAATTCACAAACTGAAATTTTAAACTCTGTGTAACCTGCTGGTCCAATCGTCCTATTGAAATCTTTATTAATTAAATAATATTATTCTTGTGATACACTTGGAGTTGACATGACACAAACCCCTGAATGGAACTGGCTACGTTTCACTGGCATTGTGTCTCCGCTAAATCCAGCTAGAGACCATATGTTTCATTTAGTTTATTTGTTATGAAAATATATTTTTATATTGCATCTTTCATAATTCGTACTGCTAACCACTGCAGCATTCATCGAGCTGTAATGCCGATGCATAGTGTGGCCATATTTAAATTTAGTCTTTCAACTGGGGTTTCAAATAGCGTTCATCCGGCGCTTTACAACAATTTGCTTCAAACCTGGAAGTAGCGGCTGGCAAATCATTACTTGCGAGATAACAAGTTCTTCTTAAATTCAGGAGAGAGAAAAAAAAGTGAAAAGAGGGAATGTGTGGGGGAAAAGGGGGCGTGCTCCTCCTCATTTCTCCTTCCCCTTCCACGGTTCCGATTACCCCATTAGAGTTCCGGAGGTGTGAGTCAGTTTGGTGGAGCAGTCGCCCATACGGTACCTACTGGGGACAAAACTATTTCTTGACAGTCGGCACATGTTCAAGTGCTGAAAATTTTTTCCCGCGGTTCCCATCCCCCGTTTGCTTGTTAGCCCCGGATTTCACAAGGACCATTCTGTTCCGTACTCCAGTTAATGGCCTCCCAACAATACAAAAGGGAGAAAAATGGGAAGCCCCCGTTCCAAGTCACTTATAAGGCCTATTCGCTCTCACAAACTATATATACGCACATTTTTGGCTGATCAGTACCGGATTTAATTGAACCATGGAATCGGAAAACAGCATATGTTTTCCTTACTTTTCATTTATATTGGTTTCGTGACACCCTGTGTATCGGATTAGCACAACAAGTGCGTACGTTAGTCATTTTCTGATTCCATTGTTCGATTGAATTAATTTTTGCTCAACTTGTGACATTGTGTATGTCACTCTAGCAAGCCAACATGGCCAAAATTCGTCTCCAATATTCCCCAATATTTTCCCCATTTTTGTTTAGACCCCTAGAGGCAACTATCCCTCCGTTTCGATTCAACTCCGGTTCCACTCAACCAAGCAATTCTTTTCCAATTAAGGGAAGCATCAGGGTTTTCAAGTACATCCCCGAGGACTTTTTGGTCCCATCCTATCCATCCGTCCATAAAAGGCGTGTCAAGATGAAAATGGGGAAAGTCCCGCATCATCCCAAACCAACCAACTACGGAGTATATATATACAAGCAAACAGTGTTGAAAACAGGGAATTTGAAATTCATAGCAGTGTCCGGAAGGCATGGCAGCCCACTAACAAGGAAACGTGAAATAGACATCAATGCGCGCTCAAATCTAATTGCAATGCTTCACGTCGGTTCCTATTCAGCCCAGCCAAAATGGCGTGCAAACTTGAATCAAAGTCACAAAAAAAAGTATCATTGCAAAAAAAAACGGGTCTCTGGCTTTTTGCACGCCACATTAAACTCTTTTCCTGACTGTATATAATGGGAGGGGAATCCAGGACTAACGAGTCTCTCAAAAATGCGTCCCTGCCCTCGCCAATCATCTCACTTATTTATAATTGATGGACTTATGCACCACAACAGGTTTTTTGAAAATTTTGGTTTCATCACTGCTACAGGAATTTGCACCAAATTACATGTGTTCATATATATCAGCACTCTAAGGTCAGTTAGACCAGGTTAGACTTTAAGATTGCAAATAATATTGTATTCCACCTTATTCGGTCAATCATCAGCACTCTATCAAGGTGAGTCAGATGTGAAAATTTGGTGTATGTCCAATTTAGTTGACATACATGCATATAATTGACAATGGCATAAAAAATACGGGCTGAATCCGGATTAGCAGTGTGAATTGAGCGTGGACCAATGATACAAGCGAGTGAATCCGGGATCGATGCACCAATAGGGTGGTGGGATCCGCAAGTGCACCCGGAAAGTGTCCCAAAAGCCATGATTTCTCGGGCATTTACAGGAGGCGCCGGCGCCAATGGCGGCCCAGTGGGGATGCAGCCAATCCCCGCCCCTCAAACCCATTCCCCGCCGATAAACGAAAGACTTATTGCGGTCTACGCTCCATCAACAGTTCATAGCTTCGTTCTCTATTAAATGTCAGCGTACGGATCTAGTTTTACCGCATTGATTGGGTATAAGAGTGGCCAGATGAACGTCCCGTGCAAAAGTTTCTTTATTCGAGATCTTCTGGGGGATGTGCTTAATCAAAAGACCAAGAGTACGGAGGATGAGACCACGCATGATGAAGGTAATTTGCATTTTTACATCTCATAACAATGGTGATATTTTCGATATAATAGTGTACAGCATTGTTAACACGTTTGTGAAGACAATCAATTTCTGAATATTTTATTTATTTATTTATTTAACCCCATTGGGAGAATCGGCGCTCCATTAGGGAGGTGGAATACCAAGGATAGGGAAGGAAGGAAACGGCTGTGGCCTATTATACGGGAGCGATCTCGGAATTATCCTGGGGGGGACAGTGGAAAACCATAGAAAACCACTGTCAGGATCTTCCGGGAATCGAACCCAGGACCTCCCGATTAGCAGTCGGACGCCTTAACCACCACACCAACCTGCTTTGGTTCAATTTCTGAATATTCTTACATGTGCTTCATTTGTTGAACTTATAACCGTTAACAGCAACCGTCAATAACAGCCGTTTAATAACCGACGTTAACGGAAATTGTGCAATTTTCCTGATTTAGTGCGAACTGAGAACGTGCGAAGAACGGGTACCCTGCTATCTGTATATAAAAGGTAAAGTTTGTTGGTTTGCTCGTGGCGACGGCAGCAAAAAGCAAACCATGGAAACGGGCCGTGCGAAGAATTTGATTTTTTTCTCATGCGAAGAATGGGTTTCGTAGATAGTGCAATACAACTAATAAATAAGTAGTATACATACTACAAATAGTAGTTGCCCATGAGTGTTCCAAGTTGACCCGGGATGAGCCCATTTCCGACGGATGTGACCGTTGAATGGCCCGGTACAATACCACTGAAGACTCCTAGGATAATGGAAGGGACACGTGTCTCCAATCTACTTTCCACCCTCCCCATCAATCCATGACCCTTACAGTCCTCCACATCTACGCCATAAGTGCTGGCAAGGTGTCTGCAGTATGACAAAGACTCTAGGGCAATCCACTGTGATTAGGGGCCAATCAAATGGGTTATGATTGAGCCACCCCTCCGCAAGGTCCGTGTCATCCATTATTATTAGCGCAATTTGCACAATCAAGACTCTTCATTGCCGTACTTTAAGTACGCACGGTACTGAATATACCCTCATTAGAGTTCTGAGAAATACCGTACGTAAGACACCCGAATATAGCCAGCCAACAAATCCAATCATGGTTTAGGAATCAATAAGCGATTTGATGTTGCCAATTGTAGGATTTTTGGGGGTGAATTAGTGTCCTGCTGTGTGTCCCGGACGTGCAAACGAGGAGGCCAATAACGCTCTTTGGAAAAATAAATGAGTCGCTTCGTTTGCCCCAACTGAGCCAATTAGGTGGGACGACTAGGGAGACCAAGATCGGATTAGCACTCCCTCAACTAACTGATAGGAAAATAAGGAAAAAGGAAGCAGGGGAACATTGCCATCATCATTCGACTCATTTTGCATACTCGCAATTACTAGTGCCCTCGTTTTGACGCCGGTTGCGACACAAATATCACGACCCAATTTGGAGAGGAGGTCACAAAGACCTCCGAGGATGCTTTTCATTCGGTCCCAGGGGGTGGGATTAGGCATGGGACACATCTGCTTGGGTATGATGACCAATCGGACTTGAGCTTATCCTGGTTTGGATGCAACTATTCAGCCTCTTTTGTTCGCCATGCCGCATAATGGGCAGGGGCAATAAACATTGGATTGTATACTTCCAGAGTCTATACCGGAGAAAGGAGAGAAATCATCCGGATTTGACGATGACGATGATGATGAGACAATAAGCTGCCGGGATGAGCAGACTAAGAGCCCGTCACCGACACCCGGTATGAGGGACCTCCGAGATGACAAACCCAAGAAACCGCGGAGACGACGGACAGCATTCACCCATGCCCAGCTGGCATTTCTGGAACGAAAATTCCGGTGCCAGAAATACCTGTCTGTAGCGGACCGAAGCGACGTGGCCGAAGCCCTCAACCTGACCGAAACCCAGGTCAAAACGTGGTACCAGAACCGCAGGTCAGTCTTACCACCATAGTGTGTAAGCCCGTGCAATACACCATTCTCCTCAGGACCAAATGGAAGCGACAGAACCAGCTGCGACTGGAGCAACTCCGCCAACAGGCCACATTGAGCAAGAAGGACCACCTGATGGGTTCATCTGGTCCTCAATCAGACGGGGTGTCCTCCGCCCCTTGCTGCCAACCATACCTACCAGTGGTCTCAACTGTCGATCTCAACCGAACTAGTCACTGTCTCCTCACCGCAGGATTGTTTAGAAATGTCTCCTTCCTTCCAGGCTACCAGTTGTAAACAGCACATTTGTTGTCCAGGCTGTTGTGGAATCCGTTTCTAGAGTCATAACAATAGGGTGTTTCGCTTCGATTTTTTTAAACACCACATTATTTTCAAGATTTCAACAGTTGGCGCAGGTGTAAGTAAATATGATTTTTAGCTGCAATGGAAGCGATGATTTTTCTAGTTTAACAATTAAAACGGGAACTTGCTATATTTTAAATTATGTGATAGTAAATGTATTGAATGTACGCACTCTGTTACCAGTTGAACACCCCCAGTATCTAGTGTGAAACCAGTGCAATAAATATCCAAAAAACCACATTCAGCCTAATTTCATCTCAAAAACTAGCTAATAAGCAACAGTCACGCCCAGTCAGATCATAAACCCTTTGAGATAGGTTATAGTTGTTTTTTTTTTCATTTCAACCTTACCCATCCATCTTTCCGGATGCCTGCTTTTGAATGGGTTAGTCAATTGAAACGCCGGCCATTAGAACCGGAAGCTCCATCACCAATCAACGGTTTGTGTCCCAAACCACCCCCACAAAGCGCCTCCTAAACGCTCGTTACTTTAGAAGAAACCGGCCCCAAATTAGGACCACATTCAAACTCCAAGCAGGACCTACAATTTGACCCTAATTCGCAGGTCGCGTGGCAAGTGACTGCTCACTATGATGAAACCAAGATGTTGGTGTTTTTCCCACATTTTTCCACACTTTGACATGCTTAAGCCTGGGGTGGAAGGGGGGAGGGGGGGATCCTGGCTGATTAGCAGGCAATGGAGCTCATTTGCACGGGCTTCCACAAGCAAATTACAGCCGCCCCTGGCAACCACTCCGAAAATCGCTTCAATCAAGGCCCTCCCCGAGCCGACAGGGAGATGGGGGCAAAATTGAGCCATTTGCCCGCATTATTCCTCTTACGGTCACAGCCAATCAGAAGGAACCGGGCCTAGGGCTACGTGCCTGGCTCTATGATGCAGACTCATTTGCATATACCCGACACCTAGCCCAATTTAGACTCGTGGATTCTGTGTCTGGAGAAGCTTGATTCCAACCCCTTTATGAGGGTTAAATTGGGAAATGGTGTCCGCCATTTCCAAACTAGGCTCGCTTTGGAACAAACGATATTACCTAAACACTGTTATTGAATTGTATACCTGTAATTACCAATGCAATCGAGTATAGTTAGGATGCAAATGAGGATTGATGAGCAGGATTCTTCCGCTGTGACTAGTGAGGGGACACAAGAGGGATGGCACTCCAATTACTAATGCTGGCTTTGGTTGGAGAGGCCATCCATGGTGCTCTTCCGAAGAATCGCGTCATTGGTTTCGAATGGGCTGATGGGATCTTTATACAAAACAGCCTTTAGTAATTTGTGGTAATCAAGTGGGTACTCTTTGGACTGTGGGAAGGCTGCCATGCAGTGTAGTCAACGGGTAATAATGGCGCACATTTTGGCAACCTTTGCGAACACTGGGGCGTTACCATAGAAACAGTTAGCGCAAACTGTTCCAGAAGCAGGCCTACAGGGACTAAAGATGGTGGACCAAACCTTCAGGCCGATCAAGATCGACGCGGAGTTGATGAACTACTCTGAAAAACACCGTCTGTTTGAACTCTTTAAGGTTGGCCACAATTTTAGCCCCATTATAGCCATACATTGTCAAAGTATCTGATATGACAAACTTTTGCAGATGATGCTGAGGGAGTTGTGTATTGCACGTCCTCGTGATCCGGTCACGTTCTTGAAGGAGAAACTGCCTAAATTGGTCAAACGTCAGCCCTTGCCTCGTCTGTTCATCCTGGGGAACGAAAAAGGTCAATATTCCGCGTTGTGACTACCCTCAACTAATTGCACACTCATCATCTCTGTGCTTCTCCAAACAGTGGCGCTGGAACTGGCCGTGAAGCTAGCAAAGTACAACGGGGCCGCAGTGGTCCCTTTAAATTTCCTTTTGAGCGCTCATAAGGACCACCTTCGCAAGAAATTAGAGGTGCGAAATATTATTCCCATAATTACTGGATGTAGTAACATATTAGTACATTGTAACTGCAGGCCCTTGGTCCGGATGACAATTCTTGGCCGCCGAGCATGTTGTTAGAGGCCTTCACAGAACGTCTGAAAGCAGAAGACTGCGTCAACAAAGGATGGATGATCTTAGGTATTTTCTTACTTTCAGAGAAAATAAAGGACAGTGTGTGATCTTTGTCATTGCAGACTTCCCCAGGACGAAAGGTCAAGCATTGGCACTTCAGGAAGCAAACATCATTCCTACTCATGTGGTCATCCTCCAGAATATTGTGGAGGACCCCGGGATGTCCAGGAAGCTGTTCCAGGTGGACAGCACCAAGAACCTGCAGCAGCAGCAGTTCGAGAGCTCAATCTGCAGGGTCAAGGAGTGTTACCCGGACATTCACCGCACCTTCAGCAGGGTCTCCGACGAAGACCTCTTTGCCAGGGTCTACTCCTTCGTCACCCAGCCCTGGCCCACTGGTGGTCCGGTCATACCTCGGGTCATCCTGCTGGGGCCCAGGGGCTCAGGAAGGTCCACGCTTGCCAAAGGGCTTGCACAAAAGTACTCCCTCATTGAAGGTACGTACCATTGTTGCAGTTGCCAGTGTCATTACTAATATTATATGCATTGACAGTAAATGCTGGGTATCTGGTGAACCAGGCGTCCCATGGGCGCTTCAAGGATGTGGACGTCACTGTGTACCTGAAGAACAAGTGGCCCATACCTGACTATGTGATGGCCAACATTATCCACCAGCGACTGTCGGAGGATGACTGCCGGGAGCATGGCTGGGTCCTGTACAAGTACCCAAAGACGCTGCAGCAGGCACAACTGTTGAACAGCTTCAAAAAGAACCCAAACAAGTGAGGCGATTCTTGTATCAATGGGGGCCCAAGGGTTTGTCACAGGGATATAACTGGGATTTGCTTGTCTTCAGAGTGCTCATCTTGGACATCCCACAGTCAGAGTGCAGGAATCGGCTAGTAAACCGCCGCCTAAACATCTGGACTGGATCTCACCATGACATAGAGCGAGACACGGCAATGGCTGCTGCCGACCCAGTAGTAGCTGCACGCCTGGAGCTGTTGGGAACACACCCTCACGACATGGAGGATGGGGTGGACGAGGCTCACTTGCGCTACTATGTTGGACACCTGGACACACTTGAGAATTACTACCCAGCATCTATCCACATCAACGCAAATAAAACGGCAGATAAGGTCCTGGAGCAGGCAGTGGCAGCTGTCTTCTTCCCAGTGCCCGTCAAGTACCCAGCTCCTCCAGAAGGGGAGAACGATCTGCCCGAGGAAGGCAGCGATGATGGATCCAGCACCTACAGTAAACAAGGCTCAGAGACAAGTACAGGTCAAACCTCTGCCCGATCTGCTGACGATGCAGCAGCTTTGTCTACTCACTCTGGTGGTAGCAGCACACCTGTTTTATCTGGCAGATCGAGTGCAAGTCCTTCTTCCAGCCAGTACGAAGAGACCACTACCACCCAGTCACATGGACAATCTGATTGGGTTAGTACAACTGTTTCATCTGGCCAGTCACCAAAGAGCAGTGTGACTGGCAGCCACACTGGCAGCCCGGCTGGAAGCGATTGGGATGAAGGTGAAGACATCACAGGCAGTAGTGAAGAGGAACACTAAATATGCAATTGTCCAGATCAACTGAACAGGCCTACAGTTTGATAAAAATTTAAAGCCAAATGAAAGCATCAATTGGAACTTCAAGTTTGACAAGCAACGCCATATTGTGATATACCTTTTTCTTCCATTCCTCAACTGTCACTTGCTTTTATATTATGGTGTGGGTGTGGGAGTGGACAGCCAAAGAGAGAAGTAAAATGAAGTTGGAAAGATACAGGATGATACGCAGCGTCCTTTTTTATTTAAGGTATAATCCATACCTGCAAAAAGTACAAACCTATCTCTTTGTTCCATCAGCAAAAAGCCTTCACATGCTACACTCGCTCCGTGCTTCCTTTGTACACTAACGTACTTTAATATCTTCTTCCTGCACAACAAAAACTTGCATGGACACTGTTCACGTCCACTTAAAATCCCTTCATAAAAATAAAACACAAAGAAGTACACCATCGGCGATTTCTGTCCTGAAGCTTAGCTTCAACGAGAAGGAAAAAAAAATCACATTCTTAAAAAATATCGTACTGTACACTGTTACACAACACTATTTTGTCCTTGTAAAATAAAATAAATAAATCGCGCATACTGAGTCCACGCTGAAAGAACCATAGTCTGCATGTAGAATAACCTTTTGAGCTATACACAAAATTGAAACAAAAATCCGAGATTCACAATTTTCGCATCTGTAAAAATGGTCCCTTTCGTATAATTGAGCATTAAAATCTCTGAATAAAAAACTGACGGGCTTAATAAGGCACGTTGTCTGGAATGACGGCAAATTTCTCTCCTAATTATCATTTTACGTGGAATGTGTTTCTGTATAAAAATAAGCTTGGTCCCAACAGTTACTTGTATCACGCGCTTTTTTTTTTCTCCAACAGATGCTCAAGTAAATGCACTTTGTACAGAGGACAGGAAATCTTCGGTGAGATCTATCATCATCCTCCCGGAAGATAAAAAATAAACAAGCGTGGGACTCGGCTCATGCCAAGTTGTGTGTCAAGAATGCATTAAAATGGGACAATTCAATTCTGCATTGTGGAGGTCAGGGAATGAAAAATGCAGGAAGATATGACTTGATAAAATATACAACTGAGTCCTAATTGCAACTGTCATTTGGGAGCCTCAAATTAATTACTTTCCTTCCACGTAAATAAAATGGAATGAAAATTTTGTGTCAAGAAGCACATCCTGTGCTATTTCAATCAATGACAAGGTCAGGTCGAGCTGAATTGTCCCATTTACTTGTTTCCCCCCAAAATAGGGCAACTTGGCATGAGGCAACCTTAGGCGTAGGAATTGTACACAAATGTACAGAGTATGTCCATTGCTTAAATGTAGATGGCTTCAGCCGGTTTTGGTAGCACTGGCGCGCCAGAGTAACTGACTCCAGGTGGCTCCGCAGGACTTGAAATCCCATCTGACCAATCTGAGCTTGACCTGGGTGATGACGATGACCACTGACCCGGAGACTCTGGGCTAGGAGTTGGGAAGTTTTCCGGAGGATGCAGCAAGTGTTGTGGTGTTGCTTCTGCATTGCTCCCGTGGGAATGTTGTGATGGTGGGGTTGGATAGTGCTGTGGGTAATAGCCCTGCTGCTGCTGTTGTTGCTGCTGCTGCCCCATTGTTGTGTATGCTGCCATCGGGTCACCTGGGAACTCGAACATCTGCTGGTGGTGTTGCTGCAGTTTTTGATGCGTCGCAGTCCTCATTGCTGCCATGTGCGTTGGAGAAATGGGCATTGATGGGCGAGATTTGGTTGGTGATGCCGCTGTGTAATTTCCCACAGGATAAGACAGAAGCTGGTAGTTTTGGGGTTGCCCACGATGTGGCAATGGTGGCGGTGGAGGTGGTGGTGGTGGGCCACCATGTTGTGGGAAGTTGGCATAAATAGCATTTGATGCTGCACCATCCATCGTAAGGCCATTTTTGACAACTTCATCATATGACGGCGGTTGCTTGACTTGAACTCCTGAACACATGTCAAGCATGTAAGCGCTTGGAACAAATGAGTTGTCAGGTTCTGCTTGGGGTTGTGGAGGTGGTGCTGGTGCTGCTGGTTCAACTTTGCGCTTCTTCACGCTTGGTTTGCGCTTCACACCACCAGTGGCACCATCATCAGCTTTCTCAGCTGCCACTGCTGCATTCTTTGGTCGCTTCTTGGGTTTAGGAGGCTTAGCAGCACCAATCACTGTTGGGTGGGTGATTAGGTTTGGTGAACCGACAAGGTGACTGTGGGACACCATAGGAGCCATCTGAGGTGAGTGGGGCACATGCTCATCCAGCAACAAGACAATGTCATTGTGCAACCTTTCCTGTGCAACGTCACGGGGCAAGCGGTCCATGTGGTCGGTGATGTCACGATTCGCAAAGTTGTCCAACAAAGCCTTAGCAGCACCATAGCTCCCCTCACGTGCTGCCAAGAACAAAGGCGTCTCATCCTTGTCATCCTGAGCATCACGATTGGCACCATGACTCAAAAGGATGTTGACGGCATCGACATTGTTGACTGCTGCAGCCCAGTGTAGAGCTGTCTTGCCATTGTAGTCTGGGAGGTTGATGTCAGCCTCTGCATTTATGAGATCCTCCACCATGCCCTCGATGGCTAACCTTGCTGCCAACACCAACGGCGTCGTACCATCGTGCATTCGAGCATTGAGGTTAGTGGCACGATTCCTCAAGAGGATCTGGAACACTCCCATGGCATCCGCAGCAACGGCAGTGTGCAGTGGTGTGCGACCAGTGTTGTCCTGTGAATTTGCATCAGCACCAGCATCCAGCAGTCGCTTTGCAGCATCAGCACGGGCATATCTAGCAGCCAGGTGTAATGAAGTCTCTCCAGTCTTGTCCATTGCTGTGTTGAGCTTTGCACCCTGGGTGACGAGATCTGCAATAACTGCTGTGGTGCCATCATCCTCTTCATCCTCCCCCATGTCCAGTCCACCACCACGAACAGCAGCAACCATCAAGGGGGTCATGCCGCAGGGGCCACGGACATCCACATCCACACCCTGCTGGTTGGAGAATAAAAAAGTCTAAGCTGTTGGCTAGCCAAGTAATTTGAAAATTATTCAACCCTTGTTCAGCAATATTCAGATGTTAAAATAGATATGAAAATGACAATATTTAGTAATAAGTTAGGCATTACATCTTTAATTTTGTATCAGCCCCGACATTGCCAATGCAGCCAATTACCTGGATGGTAATATTTTTCAAAAAGCAAAGTAACTCAAGACACTAACCTCTCCCTGAGGTGGAGTGAGTGCAAGGATGTCCGGATTACGTATGTCAGCTGCATCCAAGTGCTGTTGCGTCCATGGCCTGGGGTCTGCCTCGTCATAGTCAGTTACGACTGTGTGGTCACTGGAGTAACCACCATCTATAGGCGGAGTAGGCCTCTCCGTTTCATCATCTGACCACTGCTCAGGCGGGATTTGGTTCTCATTAGGGTCCACATCAACTCGAGAGGCAGACACCTGCTTGTTCAAGTTTCGCATCTCCTGTCCATCTGGCCCACGTCTCCTTGCATGGAATCGCTGCCCACTGAAAAAAAGGCGAGTCAACATTCACTAACTGTACATTATGAACAACTCTGTGAGTAATATCAATAGACACGTCATGAATAAGTCACTATCAGTGGGAAGAAAATATTACTCAGAGCACAATCACGTATATCCCTCCTCTAAAGTGAACATGAAATTTCAACTAAACTTGTTTAAAATGGGTCAGGAAACCCTGGTAAAGGCATTGTAATAAAAAAGGAGGTTCAAAATAACAATGATGTCTCACCTGTTATTCCGGAAGAAACCTTCAGGGAACCAGGTGATTCCTCTTGCTTTCTTCCTCTGGGCAGACACCAGTACTCCAACCAACAGTGCCACAAGCACAAAGACAAATGCCCCAACAACAATGAAGGTGTAGTCCGAGGCATTGTCGGAGATACCTGGGCCAGGTTGCTGATCTCTCATGCCTTTAACCTGGTACAACGGGAAGTCAGTCCGTAGGGAGTGACTAGCTGCAGAAGCTGCGAGGAAGTCAGCTGCTTCTGTTGCTGACCGGAAGCACTGGCCATCTTCTGCCGAATCACATTTGCGGTTGTCCAGCTCCAGCAATGCAATCACTCCTTTGGCCCCAAATGGATATGAAAATGATGCTTCACCATCAATCACCTTAATTGGGTCATGACTTGGGTCCCATGGATATATCATTTCGTTGCCTTGAGCATCGAGGCGAAAGCGTACATTTGTGCGCAAGACATGTCCCATCTCGCGCAAAAATGTTACAGTCATGTTCCGGAATGTCTGGTAGTCCATCAGCACAACCACAGACATAAATCCATCGGCAAGGTCTGCTGGTTTTGTTTCACAGTCAAGTCCATCCCAGTTGCACTCCTCCGTGTTGCATCCAGAGTCACAATACCCATTTGCATAATGCTTTTGACAGTACGCATCATAAAATGGATTGCATGGCAAGATGTTCCGCTCACAGTCACGGCCGTCGAAGAGGCAGTCACGATTATTGCATACCTCATCACACTCGCCATTCATGAACAGGTCCCAGCAGGCAACTGGTGCAGTGCAGTTCCGCCAAGGGTTGATTCCCAGTGAACAATCACCGCCATCAAAACTGCATGGGTATGTATTGCATTCTTCATCACATCTCTTATTACCAGCTTTCTCCTGGCATCCCATTCGGTCACACTTGGCACGTTCGAGGTCAAGTTCTGACAGGATTGGTCGTTTTTCCTGACCAATTCCACCTTTTGAGCCAGCTTCATATACATCACAGTTTGTTCCCGTCCACAAAGGTTGGCAGAAGCATTCATAAAATCCTAGACGATCTTGGCATATGCCACCATTCTCACATGGGTTGGACACACAGTCATTCCATGCATCGGCCTCGCAGTGTCTCCCAGATGTTCCTCGTGCACATGCACACATGTATCCCCCTCCAGGCTTTGGCTTACATGTTGCTCCATTCAAACATGGTGCGCTCTCACAGTCTCGACCAGTGAACTCGCAGTTACGCCCATAGAAACCATGAGGACATACACAGCTATGGCCATCACGTCCTGATGTGCAGGCACCACCATTAAGACATGGTGATCTCTCACAAAAGTCAACCTTGACTTCACAACGCCGTCCCATGTAGCCTGGTTTGCAGTTGCACCTGAAGTTGTTGACCAGCTGCACACAATCTTGGGTACCCGGGGGTGCACAGGGGTTCGACAAGCACTCATTTACATCTCCTTCGCATCGTGGGCCAACATATCCAGGTGGGCACTGGCATTCAAATCCACCAACTTTATCAACACAAGTGCCCCCATGATGGCATGCTCCCTCAAAGCACTCATTGACATTAATCTCGCAGAGAATTCCCAAAGTGCCATGTGGGCACGAACAACTGAACTGATTGACCAGGTCATGACACACGCCACCATTGCGGCATGGGTTTGGAGCACAGTCATTGATGTTGAACTCGCAGTTCTGTCCTTGGAATCCTGGCTGGCAGTCGCAGGTGTAAGATCCTATCAGGTCGTTGCAGGTTGCCCCATTCTGACATGGCGCACTCTCACACTCATTGATTTCGTGCTGGCAATAGCTTCCAGAATACCCGTCCAAGCAGTGGCAGCGATGACTGTTTCCAATATCTTCACATGTCCCGTTGTTGCAAAGTTCTTCGATGGTGACAGACTTTCGAAGAGCAGCATCCTTGCAGGACACCATCTCAACATCACAAAGCATCCCTGTCCATCCAGGGGCACATGTGCACTGGTAGGTGTTGTCTGTCTGCTTGCAGGTGGCCCCATTCATGCAAGGATTCTGACTGCACCAGTCCACAAACTTCTCACATCTTTGCCCAGTGTGGCCGTAGGGACAGTGGCAAGTGTAGTATCCAACATGATCGAAGCAGGTTGCACCATTCAGGCATGGGTGGCTGTCACATTCGTTGATCGGGTACTGGCAGTTGGAGCCGGTATACCTGGAAAACATTCCACATGAGAGATTCCTGAGAACTTATGTGATAGAACCCTTCAGTTACTCAGATAATGCATTTCAAGATACTCATGACACGTGCATTAGGAATGACCATTGCATTCGAGTTCAAAGGCAGGCAACATCTGTCATTGGCTACAACTTACCCAACAGCACAAATGCAAGTGTAGTTGTTGATAGCATCAATGCACGTTCCTCCATTCATGCAGCTACTCTCTGTGCAGTCCTCGTCATTGGTCTGGCAGTTAGTTCCAGAGAATCCAAGTGGACAGGTGCAAGTGTATGAGTTGACATAGTCATTGCAGGTGGCCCCATTCTTACAAGGAGAGGAGTCGCACTCATCGATATCCATCTCACAATGCTTGCCTCCAAAACCATCCACACACAGGCAAGTGTACTCTCCAATCCCATCCAAACAGGTACCCCCATTCTGGCAAGGATCTAAATAACAAAAGTCAATATTAATATGCTGGGTTTCATTTTCATCCCTTTAACGTTATGAAAGTGTACAGTATGTGCAACACATGACAGCACAATGTTATCTGACATCTTAATTATCCTCCAATTTCAACAGCACAATTTTAAAATAACACACAACACTACAAGAAATATTAATATCCAGAGAATCATTATAATTATTTGGCTACTAAGATTCTTCATACAAATTTATTATATCTGAAACAAAAAGTAATAACAGGGGTCAAAATATCTGGATGCAAAGGTGCACCTGTGCACTCCAAAATTATTACTTGCACTCCAAAGTGTGCCATGGATTGCAAACTTTACCCTCTAGTTGGTCCTGTTTTTAACGTGGCTAAACCCAGTAATTAAAAATTAAGCACTCCAAGTAAGCAATTTGCACTCCAGATAAAAGTCTGGAGTGCCAACTTTGGATGTGGACAAATAATTCAAGATTCGATTCGATTCGATAATGTCCTTAAATATTCAGATCATTTTGCATTACATATCATTTAGTCATGTGATTGTTATACTGTATTGTAAGAATACCTATGAAGAGTACTTACGTGGAGCACAGTCATCAGTGTTGGTAAGACAGTCCCGTCCCTCATAGCCCTTGGCACAGAGACAGAGGTAGGAGCCGTTTGTGTTCTGACAGGTTGCCCCGTTGCGGCATGGGGATGACACAGCACATTCGTCAATGTCTTCGTCACACAGCCTCCCAGTGTATCCCAGCTCACAACTGCAGGCAAAGTCCAAGTAGTTGCTGGAGGGAGTGCACCTGGCACCATTCCTGCACTTATTTGGAGCACATGGATCCATCTCATCTCCACAGTCGCGCCCAGTGTATGGCAGCTCGCATACACACTGGTAGTCATTAACCGAATCGATGCATGACCCACCATTGCGACATGGCTGCGATGCACAATCATCCACATTGGTCTCACAGTTGCGCCCAGAGTAGCCAACCAAACATGTGCAGGAATATGCATTTAGAGCATCATGGCATGTGCCCCCATGTTGGCATGGGTTGGACTGACATTCATCCAGTTCCAACTCGCATCTCTTTCCACCATAACCAGGCAGGCAATGACAAGTGAACTGATTAACGCCATCTTCACAAGTACCACCATTAACACATGGGCTGGACTCACATTCATTCACATCAGAGAGACAGCGTGCATCAAAGTAGCCTCGAGGGCACTCACATTTAAACCCATTTACCATGTCCACACATTTTCCACCATTGGCACATGGGTTTGATGCACATTCATTGATGTTGGTCTCGCAGTGCATCCCATTGAATCCAGGCCTGCACTCGCAACTGTATTTGTTAATCCCATCGATGCAACGAGCCCCATTTCGACATGGATTGCTGAAGCATTCATTAACATTGTACTCGCAGGTCTTCCCCGATGTCCCCGGGCGGCATCGGCACTGGAATCCGTTGATGAGGTCCTCACACAAGCCTCCATGCTGACAGGGATTGCTCTCACACTCGTTCACTTGGGTCTGGCACAGAAGGCCACTATACCCTGGATGGCAGTTGCAGGTGAAAGAGTTCATTCCATCTAAGCATTCCCCATGATGGCAGGGAGAGCTCTGGCAATCATTTATGTCTGTCTCGCAGTTGGGACCTGTTCATTGCACAGTAACAAATTAGTGTTAGATTTTGTAGACACACAAGTCAGAAGACTGTAACGATAACTGTAACAACATGAAAATAATCACAACCCAGATATTACTTATCCATTAATTGAGTATTTTAACAAGCACGAAAATGCTGTAACTGAAATACCCCGAATTTATGGCTGCTCATGACTGCAATCCCTTAAATGCATATGTGGCTTTACTGCCCATCTCATTACTCTCCCCCCTTTGAAGCTTGGGGCTATCTGGTCGGGCGAGCAAGAACACAGGAGACAAGCGGGCGGGCAGTCTGGATTGCAGCCCGCGGGCAACAAAAACCACCGACTGGCTACACTCCCCTGCGCCCTGGCTCTCTCTGCCGGCAACAATTCCCATCCTTCCTCTTTTTTGTTGCTCTTCCCCTGCTCTCTCTCCCCCCTTGGCTCCTTCGGGGCCCCCAAGGCTGCCACATTTTGACCAAACCCACGTTGAAGGTCGTGGGATCCAAGTAAACCCCCTCCGCCGGAAATGATGGCCGCTCTTGCCCACCCATTTAAAAAAAACAACACACAAAATCCAACTGACCTGTCAACCCAGCCGGACACTCGCAGGTGTAACCAGCGATGGAGTCCTTGCAGACACCCCCGCTTTGACACGGGTTGCTCTCGCAATCGTCGATGTTGATCTGGCATCTCTTCCCGGTGAACCCAGTCGGACACAAGCATTTGTACCCGTTGATCAGGTCGTTGCAGATACCGCTGTTCAAGCACGGGTTCGGCTGGCACTCGTCGATGTCCACCTCGCAGTGGATGCCCGTGTACCCTGAAACGAATCCGTTTTATTAACCGATGCACATATATAAAAAAATTGCGTGTGGCCCGTATGCGACCATCAAAAGCCCCTGATTTCTTCCGGATGGTTGGAAAAGGGATCGGCCATGTTCCTCATGAGCCCCCAGGCATACTCAAAAGAAAGGGCAAAGAGAGGGGTTCTCTCCCCCTCTGCCCAGCCTTGCTCCACCAAAATCTGCGGCCATTGTCCGGAACCTCCTCGAGCCGGCTGCTTCTTTTCTGGACCCCCAAAAGAAACCAGGGGAGTTGCATGCAGCTAGGTAAGAGGGGGGGGCAGTCGACACAATAGGAAAAGACGTAACCGACGGCCGGAGGAACGTTAGGCGACGTTCGACCAGCAGCATCCACCACAGCTGCCGTCACAAAAAGACGTCCGGACCGGACATTTTGCCAAATGGACGTTACGACCTCGAGGCAAATAGGTCACTGGTCACTTGCACCGCGACAGGTGGCACTTCTTGTCTCCCACGTAACCAGGACGACGCTCATCAAGATGCGTTGGTTTACAGGCGCATGGCGTCATCACTGCGCGTCCCTGGACCCCCATTAAGTGCGCATCCTTTCTGGTTGTGTCCTATCCTCACCCCCTTTTGTCACGCAGATACAGACCGGGAGACCTGGACCCATAGCATTGTCGCCTTCCCCTTTTCCCAGCCCAAGTTGCCACCTCGTGAGAAAAACGTCTGGTACGACACACACCAGGTGCCCCCTGATCAAACAAACCCCACTCTTTTGTCCAGGGATATCGCCTCATATTCATGTGTACGGACTGCAGATGCACCTGGAGCTCGGATTTATTGCCGAGCATTTTTCTTACGCGTTAAAATGGCAAGTCTGCTTGGGGCCATCATCACCTTCGCAACGTTTTAATTGGCAGGTGCTTGCTCACATATCAACCCGACCAATACGTTAAACGCACCTGGACCGACATGTTATAAATATGCACGCAATTTTTTTTTTCACCCTAAGCTCCTGAGAACCACATTTTTTTTTCAGACCCGTTCAAGAACCAGGCCAAGGCTCCTACAATTAGGTCTTCACAATGGACCGATTATGTACTCCGCTTTTAAATTTTTCTGTCCAAGTCCACCACAATAATTGGATTCGGATTTCCTGCTGCAACTGGAGGCGCCCGCTTTCGCAACGCCCCAGAATCCCCGGAAAGTGACCCAATGCTGGTAATGCACCCTTGTCTAAATGAGCCCCCGTATCTGGCCAAGGATTTCCTCCGCCTCTTCCGGCAGGATCTGATTCGCCCCCATGCAGCCAAGGGAAGCCGCTAATTACGGATGCAAAACCGTCTCTAACTGACACACACACACTAATTCATCTAGCGCAGAAAATTTCGGTTGAAAATTATTGAGCGACATTTTCGATCGAGAATTAAATGACGTCACTGGCCGCGGCCACACGTGTGACGCACGTCGGTGGTGTCCACTCCTGGTTTTGGTCAAGTTCCTCTGTCACTGCTGCCTGCCCCGGTTCACACGCTGCCCCATTGGCTGCCAACCTGTTCTTACACCCTCCGGCGCTAAGGATTCTTCTCTCTCTTTTCTTTCCACCTTCTTCCCACCGCGGATCCCTCCATGGTGTGTGTGTTTTTTTTTTATCTGCCCCCTCTTATTCTCCGGCCATTTTGTCAACACCAAACGCCAATAAAGGTGAGGGGGGGACCGAACCTGGATGTTGAAACACAGAGAACGTTGGCACCCCCGTGATATATGAAAATAAGCGTGCAGCAATCCGACACGTGACATTTCCCCCGCTTGAAAAGGGCCGTTCCCTTTTGAATAGTGTACGTAGGGTTGCAATGTCAATGAAGCTCAGCATCCGAATCACCGAGGCTGCACAAAGAGCAAGCATTGGGGGAGGGTTATAGGGGACACCCCCACCCTTTCGTAGATTTAATGAACCACGAACATGATTGATCACCCTCGACACAACTATCGACCGGCACTTGCCAAATTGAGTTAGACCCAGTTTTCCCACCCCCTCAAAAGTTTCCTCTGTACTTTTTTTTTTTAAATGTATAAACTGAATTGCCCTTCTGGAACAATTCCAGGCAAAGACATTGCGGGGGCCCCCATTAATTTGTAAACCGCCGCCGGAAAAACGACCATCACGACCCAGATGAGGCTTCTTGCCCTTTTTGCCCAACTACAGCAATCATTCATTTTTTTTTGTACAACCGCAATAAGTGCATTCCTACCAAAATCACGTGTGAGTAAATTGAATCCATGACGTCGGCACTGCCATCTTTTGAAGAGGGCTTCTAATGGACTCCACTTTTGAGGAATTCCAGGTGCTATTTTACAACCGCCTCAAAGGCGACCCGTCCTTCATGGGTCCCCCCTCATAAAAGACCTCCTGTTGGGGGTCCACAAATACCCAAGATGGCCCACCTGAATACAGACGAATACATCACAAATCCAGGAGCTTTCCGTACTCATTCCAGGGGGGCCGGCCTTTTTATTGCCCACAAAGTCGAGGAAAAGGGGCTTCAAATTCCATGTCCAAGGACGTAATTCCACTCTTATCGACAAAAACCCACGCGAAAATTCCCCGTGACAGTCTCCGGTCATAAAACTCCGAGATTTACAGGCCGTATTTTACGAATAAAACTGCAATTTTTGCTTGTTGTATGTGTGGCCGCCCCACAAAAACACACAATGTCATGCAATCAACACGGGCTTGCACTGTTGAAAATCCGTTGCACTTGAAGCACAATGGACACTAATAAAAAAACATGCCTTCCCCCTAGTATTTTGTCACGGACGAGAAACGCCCGTTTCCGCAATCCTCTAATTTATGCCAACACCTGCATCGCCAATAACCCGAGTTTTAAAGCCCTCTGCAACAATGTTGCTAATCCGACCAAACTGAGGTGAGAATGGAACGGAATAAAAAAACCCGGCCATATTTGGGCGGAGGCCAATGAACGCTCACGTCCCATCCCACCGTTCAAGTCTAATCTCTCAAGTTTGCTCAAATGATATTCATAACCAGGCTTCAACAAAAGGCTTTTGCTTACAACCTTGGCGCAAATCGTGTCAGCAAATTATTGCACATTGACACGAACATGAGATCGCGAATTCTGATCCTCCACCCCAGTCAACAATGAATTCTCGGGAGATGGCTCTGATTTTTAATGCATTTAAAAAAAAGGTGCGCAAGAACCAGATTACTTTTCCCCAGCCGTGTTCCATCATGCGGGGCTACCCACAGGAACAAAAGGCAACACGCAACCTACCGGAAGCTACGCCACTGTTATTTCATCCTTTCTCATCCCTTCTGATGTCCCTTTTCTGTCCACCAATCCGCTTATTACTCCCTAGAAATTATTGATGGCACGGCCTAATAGCAGGTCAAATCTGCCTCAGGATTATAAATTTTTTTTAACAAATATTTTGAGCCAAAATTTATGACGTGTGACGTCACCCGTTTCTCGGAACATATTCACGCCATGTGACGAGTGGGCCATCGTTTCATGCTATCACGCCATCATATATGTTATGACCTTCCACAGTCGCTTATCAGCCACCGGACCACTGCATTCACACTCGATCTTTCATTTGTTATCAAGGCGGATGATTTTCTTCCTCTAATTGCACCACCATCACCCCTCATTATCTCACAGGCCTGAACTTAACAAACGTTCAACAATTAAACAGTGATAAAAACAATTTGTACGCTAACTATATACTGAAGACCCATTCAGGATCTCCTTCCAAATATTACGCACAAATTATCGTCGTTCTCAAAAAAAAAACAAAACACAACGCACTTCATTAGCCACAGGAGTCTTTGTAACAACGCGGTAAAAAGTGGGTGAAAAAACATACTTGGCAGCCAATCTCGGTAGAAAAACGTTAATAACCTCAGCTATATACGCATTATTATGGAAATGCAAGGCCAGGAAAAGCATCACCTTCATCCGACCTCCGACGTCTACTAGACATCACAGAAAATAGTGCACACAAGATGATCAGATCTTCAGGGCGGATAAGGTGAAAGTTGCCTGTCAGTGTTTTATGATAGAGAAACTAATTTCTTCTCCGTACGTGAGTTGAACCGAAATCTCCACATATTTTCGATTTGGATACACCCTGCTCCTAATTAGAGCCCTATCAGCCCTGATAACCTCATCATAAAGCTTAATTGGAGGTGATCTTTAATTAAAGGCACAATAAATGTATCTGATGAGCCTCATATTTTAATTCACCAGTTTCCCCAGTACCCACTTTCTTCCCTCATCCTTCCGATGTCGACACTTGTTTCTCGCGCCCCAGATTCACCCTCCAACTATGTCTAATTCGACGCAACTATGTGGTTACGACTCACCGGAAACGCCTTTAAGAAAAAAACAATGAAGTTCCACAGACATTTCGCTTTTTTAAAAAAAAAAAATCTTCCCACCCTCCATTCTCCCCAAAATTTGGGCCTGGAGCCGCGCGTGATAGAATTCGTGGCCAGTTATAAAAAAACAAGCGCGAGGGGAGCCCCCCATCACAAACAAGATAACCAAAAATTACAAAAAAAAATAAGGGAGAGGCGCCCGGTCTTCTTTACACACTCGAGATGAGTGACCCCTCTTCTCCAATCACGCGAGCCGAATAAAAATCCATCTTTTTTTGCCCAGCACCTACTGCATCTTCCCCAAAATATGACAATAGCCCTGTAATTACCTGCTGCCTCCCATTCACCCGCCACAAGCCCCCAATTTCTTTGAGAAACCTGCCTCCTTCACGTGCCCTGACAGCCCGTCTTCACGCAACAATGGCCAAGTGACACATTCTTACCTGGCATGCACACGCATCTGAAGGCGCCTCTCTCGTCCAGGCAGGTGCCGTCGTTCTGACACGGATTGGAGTCACACTCGTTGATGTTGATCTCACATCGTGGTCCGGTAAACCCTTTGGTACAGTTGCATCGGAAAGAGCCTGGGGTGTTCACACACAGACCGTCGTGCTCGCATGGCGACCCTTCAAAAAAATAATTTACACATTGCATTGGAGGCACACTGCTACTTACTTAAGCATGAATAGCAACTCAGGAACGAATAGCAACTAGCGCCCACTATATCAAATTAGCTCAGCATCTGGACCATCCCCTTTGGTTAGAACAACATAAATCATCGCTGCCATCCAGAAATCAATCTAGTTCATCGATCCCAGGGTCCAAATAGGAAGGGACTGTTGATGTATTAATCGAGTGGTGCCCGAGTCAGCATTGGCGGGAGAGGTTCCTCCCAGCAACAAGCGCACTTCCTGTATTCCCATCCAGAGCCCTGAAGGGTGAGGGGCGCCATCCCTGGTGCCCAAACTCTGAGGGCGCCCCCACCACCCAACACCCAGAGAGCTCGGGGACAATCCCCTCGTTGGCTTTGGCTCCGGGATGACCTTGGTGAGGCCTTCCAGGTTGCTGGCCCCTCCCGCCTACCCACAAAAGAATGGGCCGCAAAAAGACATCCCCCCACCGACAAACCTTTCAAATGGACTGGCACACAAAAAATGTATTAAGTCGGCGGGGGCGAAGAATCCCAAATCCCATCCCGATTTAAGTACACCGCTCAAGGTGAAGCCAAGCGCACTTTTCTGAGGATAAAACTAGCGCCAAAGTTCTTAAACAATCCAATCTGCAAATGCCAATCCGAAGCCAGATCGTGACTTGGGTTCTGGACATCATCCATCTATCCATGTCTTTGGATGCTTTAAAAACAGCGAGCCCAAGCCATCCTTTGTGCCCCATTATAAACCAAGTCTCCCATCGCCAGCCTCCACTCGAGTGATAAAGGAGTAAATGGCCTCCGCTTAAGCCATGATAGTTCGATGGCCCTGCACCCTGTTAGGCCCAACAACGGTCAAGATGGTCCCAGATTGCCTTTCAAGAAACAAATGGGGGTGTTTATTGAGCGTCTTTGGCTCGTCGCTTACCCTCTTCGCATTCGTTGATGTCTTCGGTGCAGTCCACTCCCTGGTAGCCGTTGGGGCAAGAGCACATGTATGTACCATCGATGGGGCTGGTGTCGCATATGGCTCCAGAGTGGCACGGATTGGATGCACAAGCGTCGTCCAAATGGCACAGCAACCCTGCAACGAAACAATTCATTGGTCAGCACAAATTGACACACCAAACCGGTATACACCGTACCTGTCTTTCCAGGTGCACACTGGCAGTAGAAACTTCCAACCCGGTCGTGGCACGTCGCCCCGTTGAAACAGGCAGCTCCGGCGCAGTCGTCGATGTTCTCGCTGCAGTCCGACCCTGTCCATCCATTGACGCATATGCACGAATATCCTCCGACAGTGTTGGTACACGTCGCCCCATTCTTGCACACCTTCGGCCGCATCAAACACTCATCGACATCATGCGAGCAATAAAACCCCGTGAACGTCAGCGTGCACTGACACGTGTAATTGTTGATCCCATCCACGCATGTCGCCCCATTCTGACACAGGTTCCCCGGACAATCGTCGATGTTCTCCTGGCACGTCTTCCCGGTGAACCCTGCAAAAAAAAAAAAAAAAAAANGCTATGAATAAACAACTCCCGTCTTTCTTTATTCGCCCATAAAGGCCATCGGTATCTGCATCCTTCGGCCAAAATTGGTCGCTTCCGGTGCCCCCAACCGGTACTGATTGCAGCTTCCCACCCCCATTTTTAAGACATCACAACCGGAGGAACAACCAGATTGTATTTCGGGTCCGCGCACGCAAAAAAAAAACTGAACCATAAATGGCCCACCGATTAGCCACAGAACGAATGGTATGCAATTTTGGGCACGACGTTCCTGCAATGACACGAACGCAATTTGCCCCCCAGCCCGTGCATAAAAATATTGTCCGATTCGGCATCACGAACAGGACGTTGCATCACAGTCCTGCCAACCCACCAACTCAACAATGGATGGGGGTTGGCAGGCCCAGGTGGGTCCCACGTGGCGGCAGGTTGAGCGTTTCCTTCCGAATGGAGCAAGAAGCAAACCTGTGGGAAGATTCTCAGGCATGTCTCCGCCTTGGGGGTATCAGACCAGGCTACCCCCCTCGCCACCCACCCCAATTCCCGCCGAAAAAGGGCACATTTACCCACAGACTGCAGGTGGCAACACTGTTCCCACACCTCCCTTGAAAACTGGTTCACTTGCCCCCCTTTTTTTACACCTATCCCAAGCTCATGGGAGACAATGCTTCCGAACAATGTAAGTCACAACTACACTAGCCATTTCCAAACCCCCCAAGGCGGGTCTTATAACTCCAAGGAATTAAAACGGGGGCCCACTACGAAAGGAAATTGCACTCCGGAATAAGTCTCCAGGGAAAAGGGAAAGCGAGGAAATCCACGACACTCCGGGGTCCGTCAACATTTCCACTGCATTTAATTGGTCCAGACTTTCACCCTTCAATTCGTCCACAGCTTTATGCTCGCGATTGTACATTTCCCAGAATTTCGGGACGATTGCAACAGACAACCCCCCCATAATTTGTGTCCCAGACATCGGCATGCAATGTCTGGCCCCATCGGTTCACACGCCTGGATCAACTGCGAGCCGAAAGAATGCAGATGTGGACTATCCATCCATCCCAAGTGTATCAAGAAGAGTCTGGGCCCGTTAAGAAACACTCCAGATGGCACTTTACCACACTCTCTGCCGATGACAAATTCATCTCCTTTCGGGCCTATTTTTTTGTGTAAGCTCCTGGTTTATAACCCCTTTTAATACCGTTACTTGAAAATTTTCCCAAGATCACAAAACTCCAGGAGGTAAAAACAAGGCGGCTGCGAATAATTGGAAAACGCTGTTGGGAACTAACAAGTGCCCCGATCATCCCGTGCACTAAAACTCCGGCTTTTGTTGAACCCTCTTCCAAAAGATAGGGCCGGTCACGCCATGATTTTCTATTTCTAAGCTCCTTCTTACAATCCTCCCTACCACTTTCGACCTTCCACGTCGATTCCAGGTGAGGGCCCCATGGAATGCCGAACTTTCCCGTCATTCGATGGCACCCTCATAAAAACCCTGCACTGTACCGGGGCCACCTAAACCTGGTTTCGCATCACCCCCATCATTATAACCGGACTCCTCCCAAGTAATATGCTCCTGCTTGACCACAATCCCGGATCCATCTTTTTTTCTCTCCTCCAGTTTAACTTCTTGGCAAAAGATTGAACCATCAGCGGATGTTGGCGTAACCAGAGCGCATCGGATTAATTCATTAAACTCAGGGCGTGGCCATAATATTTACCCTCCTTTCTAATTCGCACCCAGAATGTCTCAACATTTCCCTGAGATCAATGTTCCGGTATGGGGGGTAGTACCATCTTCCAACCTGACACATCGCCTCAAATTGGAGGTGCCATAAACATGTCTGGGGACTTCCTGATGCGATTGCACTACCTTCTTTGTAAAGGCGGACCGTTACGAGGGGGGTACACCTTACCTGAGGGGCACTCGCACTCGTAGTTCAACGAATCAACGGCTTTGCAGAACCCTCCGTTCTGGCAGGGTGACGGCTCGCATGGAATGTATTTGCTCTCGCAGTGCTGTCCCGTGTAGCCTTTGTCGCACATGCATCTGGAACGGGAATTTCACACAATTAAGCCTCTGATGCCGACCAAAAATTTGCATGTTCACCCTTCCGCGTAGTAAACGGTCACCCCAAACCCATACAGATGACACCAACATAAATCGCTCGCCAGACCAATAAGTAAATAAATTTGAGCAGCTGCATTCAATCTGGGCTTGAATAGCCAAGTCCGCAGCCTTCAAAAAGTGGCGGCAGGTGCAAACTCTACCTGGAAAACAAGACTTTTACCGCCAGGAGAAGCCTCCACCTACTTAACCTCATATACCGAAGGTCGCGTGGTACTGATTGCAAATCCCCTTGGCAAGCTGTTTACTTCCAAAGTGATTTAACGGCAATAAAAATACATACGGTCTGTTGCAAAAAAAATTAAGAGAAATTTTCGCTCAGACAGGTAGCCTATAGAACCGTCCAGCATCAGACCTGTTGCTGGACGGGCGGTGCCCCACGAAATTGCCAACCCCAATGTGATTAATCTCCCCGGAAAACAAGTAAAAGTAGGGGATACCCCTCCTGTCATATAATATTGGCGGGCTTTGATTTAACAACCTGTTCCAGCAGATTATGTAAGCTGACCGAAGTGAACCGATGAACCATGCCAGCCAAGCCACCAAACTGGATCCCCCTGAATTCCTATACGTCCACCCCCCCAAAAAAACTGAACTGTTGGACTATGACACAAGTCCGGGCGGCCTAATAATCTACGTGCAAAAGTGCGTTGAATTCGTGCTGAAAGCTGAATCTCTCAATTTGGCTGGTGCACAGTTGTTTGGCCGCCAGATTTCCTGCTCTTCAATCTCCTTCGGGCTGAACAATAGCATGCGGGCCTCACGATTCCATCCTTCTTCGCCCAGTTGACAAAACCCTGCTGGAAATAGCGTGGTCATGCACCAACCGCAGGTTTCGTGCCCTCACTTTTTTTTCCCACTGCACTTGAACCTGCTCTAATCAATGTGCAAGCACAGTCGGCCATTTCGTACACCTTCGCCCAAAATGGCCGCCTTATGCATGTACCCAGGCCAAAATCATCGCAATTTAACGCCCGAGTGCTGCGATATAACGTGGCAGCTGAGTCGGAACGTCCGATCGGCGCAAAAATGAGCACGATTTCATCGCCGGTAGCATGACTATGTGACCCAGCACGGCTACTGTTCCCATTCTTCTTTCAGCCCGCAAACTTACTTGTAGGAACCGTAGGTGTTGACGCACTGCCCGTGCACGCAGGGCTCGTTCCGACACTCGTTGATGTCGCTGGTGCATGTCGTACCGGCGAATCCGTCGGCGCAACGACACCTGAAGCCTTCTTCGAGGGAGGTGCACTGTGCTCCGTTGCGACATGGCTGCGACGCACAGTGGTCCACCAGTTCGCAATGGTGTCCTGTAATATTCAAATTAAATATTATATTAAATTGCACAAATCAGTTTAATATTGGCTTACAAATAGACAAAACTGACCTCTGTAACCAGCAGCACATGTGCAGGTGTAGTTGTCGAGACTCCTGAGCGTGCAGGTACCTCCGTTCTGGCAGGGATCGGAGTCGCAGGCGTTGGCCACGGGTATCTCGCACAGGCTGGCTGAGTATCCGATTGGGCAAGTGCACGAGAATCGTGGTCCGGTGGTCACAGACATCAAGACGTTGCATGTCCCTCCGTTTTGGCATCTCGGGCCCGGGCCGGTGTGGCACGGATTCAGGTGTTGGCAATACTCGCCGACGTGCATGGCCGGGCACCTGAAGGCAAAGAATGATCGGTTCCAATTAGCATATGATCCCAAAGACGCATTCGGTCATGTGCCGTCATGCGCGACAGATTTTCCGCAACGTGTGTGAATCGTAACAATGTTTTCTTGGCAGCTATACACTTATGGCGGAGTCGTATAACGAGCATGTTGCGTTTTATGTCAGCTACTCATAGTGTACGAACATGAGTCGGATTACATTGTACCTGCGGCTTCCGGCAAGTCCCGTCAAGGCTGAAGTACCACTTAACGACTTACAAATAAGAGGCGTGACCAGTAATAGCGTACATTGCACATGGAGGCATTTATAATATCAGTTTCCGCATATTACTATCCCATGATCTGATTCCGTCATTACTTTCGCAGTTTACAAATTGCCAAACTTCCAAATTATTGACCTCCCTCTTAAAATTTTTACTACCATGCCATAATACCCTTTACGCGTCCTATTTTCCACCCAGTAAGCAAATAAGCAACAAAATGAACCTTGAAGAATTCAAACAACGGGAATGGGAGAATATAGCCCCCTGAAGGTACACTTCAGGAAGTACCAACCAAGCGTAACCGCAGCGCTTTTCTTATATGGAGCACTGACGTCACCCACTCTGAATATGCAAACTGTGATTGAATCCGCAATTAATAGGCAGCTAACGATGTGGTCATTGTCGATCGCCGCCAACAGTTCACACGGCCCACCCCAAAGTCCCGTGAGGAACCCCCACCATCCCCAAGAGGTCAGTCTCCAACCACCATCAAAAAGTCGGGGGGGCTCGTGTCATTCATTCGTCCAACCCCTCACTTGACAAAAAAACACAAAAAAATTCTCCCCGGTCACATCTGCCGCCCATAAACAAGTCCCAGAGACGATTGGTCCACCAAACCCTGGGGAATTCTGGGAACCACACTGGATCGAGTCCCACCTCATGAGGGGAAACCTCCAAGTGCACCAGCAACGTTCAATTCGGGACATGTGGGGGTTAGTACTGCCATTGTCGTGTGGAGTGTATTGTATAAAAAAAAGGTCACACATGGAGGGTTGAAGTGTTCTTGTTTACCTCCCGCTGAGCAACCCCAATGTGGTGGGAACCGTGCACTTCTTGTACGTTGATACTCATCTTCTGGGCTGCATTTTGAACATGTGTGCATCTGATTTTCCAAAATGAGACCCCGTTTATATTATTCCTGGCGGCCATTGCCCACCCTGTAATTATACCAGTGATTAGAAATAGCTTCTACTTCCAGCCTTACTTTTAACACCCCCTGGTCCAATTTCCCAATTTGGCTCACATGTGATATGCCGGATTAAAAAAAACTCATCTCTCGTACAAGTATCTTGTAAATAAGCTTTAATCAGCCTCCCAACAGACTGATAACCAAAACCAATTACAAATCGCCCGAAGAAGACTCTCATTTCCATCTTATCCGCCCTTCATAATAATCACCCTCCTTTTGCCCCCAATTTACTGCTCACATCCCTCGAAATGGGTAACAGTGTTGCCCAAATTTACGAACCGTTGGCGGCCCACCTGCTCCAAGGCCGCAGCGTCCCTCTTTTGGCCAAAACGCCCCTCTCTCCCCTAGCAAGTTTCTAGCTTCCCCATTGGCGGATTGGTAGCGTCATCGACGATGGCTCCCTCCGGGACACGCGACCTCACATACGCGCAGGCACGTGCCGACAATGCCCAAAAGCGAAGGTAGGTCGGCGTAAGCCCATCCACCACCATTGTCCCCCACATCCAACCGTTACTTCACCCCTCCACCCCAACTCCATATGAGAAAATAGGAGGGGGGGGAAATGTATCCCTATACCATATGGCTCTGCGCACGGGAGCAATCGAATGCACCTATGAAGAGACGGTTCCCACACCTGTCACCTTCGTCATACCCAACGGCCTCCGTGTAAAACAAACATCTCCAAGGATTCTGTCCGCATCTCTTTACCTCGCGGATCATCAGATGGGCGCCATCGACACGCCGACGAAACAAGCCCGAAGTCCGCGGGTGATTATATCCCCAGCAAATCCTGGTACACCCCCAGCAGTGTTGCATGGTGGCGAAAGGATGAGGGTTTCCTTTCACCAGCCCAGGCCAGCCTGCCTGAGGGGCTCGACATGATCCGAGAGGGACCCCTTTTGTTCTCTTGGGCCCTCTCTCTCTCTCATCTCTCGTTAGAGGAGAACCTCTCTTTGTCAGCATCCCTCTTGCGCAAGTATCGCTGGTCCAAGGTATACTCCGGGAATTAACTGATCCAAGGTCAGATACGAGCTATTCAAACAGGATGGCAATACACTTCCGGATCTTTTTGTCGCCGGTTCAGAAAAAAGAGAGTACAGTATTACGTAACATCCATTCATTTCGAGTGAGGCTGTACACCGGCGGCAAGACAAAACGGTTCGTCCTCAGGACCAAGAAACCGCACCGTTGCAGCCACAATAAGTAAACCGAAACCACTGACAAAAAGGGCTGAACCAGTCGGCCTCCAAATCTGCACCAAAAGGGGGGCCCCCTCTCCATGGGGTAGAGTGTGTCAATCTTGTTTTTCTTGCTTGCTCCTGCACGAGCAGCGACAACTGCAAGATGGAAAAAAGGTGGACAACCCGCAGCCACATGATGACTAGGGAAAGTCGACAAAGATGTGCGTTGAGGACCGTCCTAACGAGTGGAACGTGACGGTCCTCATCCTCCAGCTTAAGGAGCCAGCAAAATAAGCCACTGTTTCATGGTGCTTGCACATGACTAAAAACTTGTCCGAGTCATCAGAGGAACTTGGGAGATGCCGCCAAAGTTAATGACTCCTCTCATGTCTGACACGACAACGGACTAAACCTAATGGAAATGTTTCTCATCGTGTGTCACTCGATTGTGAGTCTACCATCACTTAGTCACTCCTTTGCCTCGTTCTGGTGACGTATCGCCACTACAATAATTACACGTGGTTCAAGTTTTGGAAACTCAAAACAAACACGTGGTTTGGTTACAAAATATCAGACATCGGTCTAACTTAGCCACCATAGCCTAAGTGGCCAGCACCGTCCAGCCCGCACAAGACAGCAATAAGTACGAGTCGAATTTCACAGCCAGAGCCACGTGTGATTATTTTCATCCTTGAAACCAGAGGCCGATTAAAACATTACGCTTGTGCGCCATAAATGTGATAATGATAACAGATCCTCCCAGACAGGATGGCAAAGTGAGGGGTAGGACAAGACGCACTATTGTTCTCTAAGGACCGTACACTTTCTCTGAAAATTGTCGGCATCTGGAAGGAACAACGCAATGAACGAGACACATTCTGATCAATGCAAATTGGCCAATGGCGCTGAGCATTTCCGTCACACCGACCTTGATGCTTTGCTTTATCCTGGGGGGAACTGTAAACAATACCACATTCCAACCCGGCTTAAGATATCAATTCAGAACCATTCGGAGGACAACTCTTGGAATTCCCCCCTCAGCCTCAGCCCGGTTTTTACCCACAAAAAGCGCAAAAGGAGGCGGGCGTCTCCAAGCATGAAAAAGACCCCTCAACTTCCTGCGTTTTCCCTCTAGGTTCATTGAAAAGTGTCCCGAAGCGGGTTCTCCAGTTGGACCCCCCCCCCCCCAACTCGGTATATGGTTCCAGCGATAGAAAACGTGGGAACTGGGCTCAGGCAGCATGCTACTAAGGTCTCTTGGGCCACTGATGGAGGCGTGTGAATATGCCCATCCTCTCCCCACACCCTGCCAATGATGCCACCAAATCACGCTCGGATGACCTAGCTAAAAATCTGTGCACTTGCACTCCTATTGACCTATCCCATAATCCTCGACACTCGAGCATACAATCTGCATAGTCAGTCATTTAAAAAAATTTGCAAACTATTTGCACCTATAAAAACCAGTCACCCTCCAATCACGGGGTATGTCTAATTAATATAAATAACGTCTCCGGCATGAAGAGTGTCCCCTGTTGGATGGAGCCCAACATGCAGCTGGCGTGGTATGTGGGAAAACTTTGCGAGCAATCCGGCGCCCATGCAAATTAGTCCCCTTACAGGTTTTGGGCCGTGGGGCGGGCAGCCCGTTCCGGTTGCTGAACCTACGCAAAACCTAAACATCAGTGTCGCCAATCGTGCCCAAACTGGCAACAGTGATGACCACTCTCCCAGAAACTAAATTCTGGGTCGCCTCAGGCCGATTCCGAAGAATCAGAAGCCAACCACCTTTCCACCAATGAATTAATTACCCACCGCCATTGTGCCACTGCGAACAAAAGGAATGCGTCAGTCCCTCTTTGAGCCTGCCTCAAAAATCGTGTTTTAATTGGCTTTTGTTCCGCCTCGTCATTAACAAACAGGGATTTATGGCCCGCGGTACGTCATCCGACTCGGTTACAAAACTGCGGCCCAGGAGCATATTTTCTGCAAGAAAAACTAGTTCTCAAATTACCCCGTCCCCCCAGGTTTTTCAGGTGGTCATGCTGCGAAATTAAGCCCCTCAAAAAGCTGAGAACAGCATCAAATTGTTGGCACGGACATTCCTCGCGTTTTACGCCTTACGAATAATAAAAAAAAAATTCACAGGCAAGCAGGATCGGATTATATATCCTGACAAGACAAGCGGAGTCTGCAAAATCCTCGCATTTTGCTCCGACAAGCGTGAACATTAGCAGTTCCAGAAGAGCAGCCAACTCGAGACGCTCGTCAACATCGATGTTGTCTCCTGTCTCCTCTACCCGCCCACCGTTTACACGCCGAAGTAAGTGGATGTCACACATCAAGCCCTCTTTGCCAAACATCATCTGCACAAGAGCCTCCTCCCCACCTCCCCCTAAGCCCCGACTACACTTCCTACATTGCCGCTTGTTAAGCCAATCTCCATGAATTTGGGCATATTCCAAGCCACCTCCTTGATCAGTTGACCTTTTATCTCAATTGAAGGATGAATATAAAAAAAATCGAACTGATTTCAAGCTTGCATATGCATTTATATAGGTGGGGGCTGCACACCTGTCCAGGTCAAGGCAATTCCCTTTAAGAGGAGTACCTGCAACCTTGTCCAGCGAAAGCTTTCCATACCCGCGTTTTTCCCACAGTGGCAGGCAAGCTTTCCCCGCTAAAGGCGGCAGCGGACAAGCATGAAATGTCTCCTCGTTTTTATACCGCCATACCTGTCCAATCACAAGAATTAGCTGGGGGGCTCCACGAACCAAGGCCGCCTATTCTTCTCTCTTCACCTGCCCACTTTTGCCTAATCGCTAATTCTCTGTGTCTCTTTTTCGGATATGCCTCCGGTATCATCAGCATTCCTGCAAAGGTGGCAAAGAGGTGAAGGCTTATGAAGAGGCATAATGGAGAGTGTGCACCTGCCTCTGTGGCATCCCCGAAGCCAGGTGGTGTCCGAGGCCTATGGCCACCCGGCCAGATTTTTCCAACCAGGTCGGGGGTGGAAAAAAAAAGCCAGGAAATCAGGGCCCGTGCCTGCTACTGTTACCATCTTCCCAGGGAATCCTTTTTTATATATACTGTACATGTACAGATAACCTCGTCCGCAATTATAATCCCAATTCCGTTGTGTTTACACGCCCAAACAGTTCTATGAACTGATGCTATTCTCCCATCCCCTGCGATGGGAAGTTTCCCCTGGTTAGTGTGGGTGTGGGAACGATGCCTTTCACTACGCCAAATAAATTACTGGAGCGACAACCTGTTTGGAAGCTTTACCACTCCGCCATCATTAGCTTTTGATTCGGGAATGTCCCAAGCAAATATTGCATAAGGAGATCTTTATCCAGGGTGCAAAAAAAAAATTCGGCAATTACTCGCTCCGGTTGAGGGTTCCACGGGAAAAAAATGATCGTCCAATGTCAACAGGTTATCTCCTGGGCCCTCTTTCCAGTCCGATAAGTGTCAATTAAGCGGGACATAATCCACGCGGTTTTTCAATCTGTCCTGCTGACCCCCCCGGACCCCCTTCGATTTTATTTTTTGTACATACGACGCGTACTTTTTGACTCTTGGGACTCATTCGATCCAGTTCCCACGTTTCCCCCCTTGTCCACCGATTGAGATCGTTTTGTAGCCCAGTCTTGCCGGCCACAGTAACCATCGATCCTTTTTTAAGCATTAACAAAGAATTGGTCACGATTTTATTATTTACCCCCTGCTCTAACCCTCCCTGCATAGATTTTAACATTATGCGATGCTCATCGTTCCGGATGATGCCCCTCGCATTAATTTACCATGTGTTCAGTGCTTTTTCATACGTCCCCATCGCAAGGTGCAAACGTGACGATAATTCTGGCAAACATTTTGCACATGTTTACAAAGTGTGAACGAGAGACATGATGGCGTTAAATTTTCTGCCAGATATGCATGCCCTCCTGAGCAAACAACTCAGCATCCGTACCTGTATACATATTTCCAACTCTTCCTTAGGAAAAAAATAATTGCGACTCACCCCCCTCACGTAAGCGGGGAGGGTGGAGAACACAGCACAAAAAGAGAGGTTTGAAAGATGGTATCCGGTTACCTTCTCCTTAGACAAGCAACCCCCAAAACCTGTCATAAAGCCCACCCTCGGCTGGATTGCAACTCACCCCTGAAGACAACTTCGTGAGCTGTTGTGAGGCCCTGCCTTTTCAGAGGTCCCCATCACATCACCCTCAAACAGGTGGATTGGAAAGAAATGATGCAGCGCTATATGGACCTGAACCGAGAGACATGTGTTTGTTTGCCCAGCGAAACTCCGATGCAACCACAGCATATGTCGCGTTGCGTGTGGTCGTTCGCAGGCGGATACAATTTCACAGTTCTAGAACCGTGTTGACAATGGGCGCAAAAAAATGGACCACATACTTGCATCACTACAAGTAGGAAGTACTTTCTCATATCCATTTCGTACACTATTTCCCACCAAGTTTTCCAGGGAACCCTCCCTCTTATTATATTATACTTGTATATCAAAATCTCAGCTGCTGACTACCTTCATAACTCTTGCGTCAGCAGGATTACAGGACTCCTACCACCGCTGGGTTAAATTATACAACAAACCCCATAAATATCACTTTTTACACTGGTATATCGCTATCCCACCCTTCCAAAAATGCCGGTTTTATATATGCGGCCAGAACTCTTTTTTATATATATTATTTAAACGTCCCTCCTGCCGTCATTAAATCCCATGTGTGATGAATTAGCGGCCTGATTCCAAAAGGACGCCAACGTTCTTCGCCCCCGGTGAGTCACCACATTCTTCACACTTTGCCTAAATGCGGAACATGCTTACTTCTTGGAACAATCTTCCGCTTCCATCCCCTTTGTGTTCCAATGGTGTCCACTACATATCCCCAGGCCTGAATGACCATATAGATGACATCTCCCACCCCCACGCCATTGGTCCAGACCTGCATCAGTTTGAATAGGCCACTTCCCTCATGCGGCATGTGCCCGGAGCGTGTGATCAACGCCCCAAGCTTTGCCATGGCAGCCATCTTCTGCCAAGGCGCTCTAAATTGACCTCAATTGGAAGGGACGAGGCCAAGGCGAGGTTGCGACATTTTGGTTCTCCAGCCTCGCGACCGGTTTTTCTTGCAGACCCTCGATGGGCGTGGAATATTGTCACGCCAAAGAGAAAAATCCTCAATAATAAGTTGGACGTGTTATTCAAGGTGACCTCCCCTGGCCCATCGGAATTCTTCCCCAGGTGAGAAGTGACAAAAGCATCCTCCCAACCCACTCTGTAAACACTTTTTGGAAGGGAGGGGAGAGCGCTCCCTGTGTGTGTGAATCCTTTGGTGGAAGATGGGTGCGAAGGAACCCGTTCCCAAAAGGCCAGGTCACGATGCCCATCAGCAACAATTTCGACACCCTCCACTTTACCTCCTATGAGAGCCCAAATTGAGGCACGGTGGGCGGTGCACGTGGCGCCAAAACAGAGCCGGGAACGTTGGCATCGCGATTACCATCATCAGACCACTTCGCATTTCACGATCCTCATGTGAAGGCTACGTCTTCTCTTCCTTAACATCACCTGTCCGAAGACGAATGGCCTATCGTCTCCTGTGTAAGGTCGCCGCCGCCGTCTTGCCCTTATTGAATTATTCAGTCCGTCTTCTTCACGGACATATTACGTAAGCGGTAGCTGTCCTCGGAATCAATCCAAGTCTGTCGGGCATCACAGATTTTGTGACTGAAATACCAACGTGTCGTTGACACTAACAGGCGAGTGACTCATTAGCCTTCAGCATAGGGCACAATAAAAAGTAAAAGTTGAGGGAAAAAATAAGCTTGCGGGGTACTTCGTCTGTCAATAGCGTAACCGGTCATGACCCCTTGACTCTCACCATCTGGCTCGTAACCACGCACGCACACGCCGAACATCGGCCATAACTCGGCAGAGATCGGCTTCTCATCAAAATTCCCTGGTACAATACTCTTCATTTCCATAACCAGTCTCCTTCCAAGGCATTCTGCTCATTTTCAAGGCTCGCCCATAAGTATGGTTGTACTTACACAAAATCCACCCATTGTAATCTGCTTCGACGTACTAACGGTGCTCAAGATCAGACTGTTAAATATAAGCATATGTATACATCACGGAATTGATCCCTGTAACTAATGTTCCGTAGAAAAAATTCCTCAAGGCTATACCCGAGTAAATTGAGACGTTCCGTTAGCTTCACTTTTCGCCAAATTATCCTAAACCCACTTAGTCGGCGCCGACATTTACACCGATTCAAATCAGGCTCGCATTTCACAGCACAAATTAACGATAACACTAATTGTTCAACTTCCTGCTGCTCGCAACAGATAACCGCGATACAATTGCCCCTGACCTGCCCTTTTCTCCTACCACACTCTCCAGCCATGTTATTTGAAACGAAAAAATGATTGGGACCTCTCTCCATTGGCCCCTGGGGGCTGAGACGATCTGAGTTCGCATCGGAAACACCTCCTGAGAACCCGCCTCGGGGCATCTCGAAAAAGGGGGCCAAAAACTGTTCCTATCCCACACTCATTCGGCAATGGCTCAAAGTGGCCAATCGCACGGAAGTCTGCGACATGCAACAGGTCCGAACTTTTGGTAGCCTTTTTCAGTTCCCAGAAGCTCCGTGGTCATGGAAAGAAACCCAACCCCCCTGGCCCGAGGTGGGTATACGACCCAAGGAGGGGTCTCTCCAGAAAAAGGAAAGTTCTCTCTGATCATGCAACATTTCGCACTTACGCCTCTGGGATCAACTCGTGATCTCGCAGCTCCAGGGTTCTCTTGCATACCCTATCATCACTGCTCATCGTTTCGTAGTTTCTCTGCTCTCGGGGGTTGGATGAGGTCGAATGCCCTTTCTTGTACAGGAAGTGATCGGCTTGATTTTCCAGGACATTCAGGGGAAATTTCATGCAAATTTGCAGTTACGGCTTTCTTGCTGACATGCTATATTTAGAAGCACTTTTTATCCGCATCACCAATCATGAGTTATGTCCGTTTGCGGGACGCGCAAGGGCAGCATAAAAGACGGCCGAGCTGAATACAAATACTTTTATTCCCCCGTCTCCATCGCTCACGGGCAAGGTAACAAATCACGTCGCGGCACGGGAAGTCAAGGAATGCCGCACGACCTGCCTGCNCCCCCTTTTCCCATACCTTCCACTTTTTATTCCCTTTTTTTTTTGCATCACCAAATATATTTCTTTGAGGTAAGTGAACACCAGCCGATCCAGCACACCCAAATTAACGCCTCTGGATTAAGACCTTAACGACTGTAAGTCGATGGACAACCCGTAATTGGACAGTGGACACCCGCTGTAAATCACTGTCGCCCACAAAAAAACGCGAAAATAAAGTGGACGGCCATCACACGTGCGTGTTTTCAAGAATTACTTGGAAGCAAAAAAGGGACAACTACCACGTGGTAGAAGCTGTTTGCGACTAATCTTCCACATGGAAAAAAAACACGGCTCCCGAAACCCCACGAAAATTGTCATGTCCTCCACACATGATTCGCCTGTCCAAACACTGGAAATATATGCTTCCACCCTCAAAATCTCAAAAGGGCCGCCTCTGCGTATCACAGTGGGCCAAAAACCGCGCATAAACCATTCTTTAGCCATATTAACCCTCTCAAGGCTACCTGAAATTACTAGCAAAACAATTACTGGAATATGTCCCAGCAATCTGCCAATAACACTAGAGCACCCAAAGTGAAAGCCCCTCTCGATCCGGCTCAGCACCTGTCCCTGGAGTGGAAAAGCGCCAGGTAACGAGCCATACTGCCGCTTAGTGCTGGTACTAACCTCCCCTCTATCCCCCTACTCTTAACATTACAACAAAAAAAAGGACATGAAACACATGGGCAAAAAAAGTTGGTCGGGAGCGTTCCCACGGTGGGGCGGCCAAACGCGAGGGCCACGCGGCCAACTGGGGGGATGGCTTCCTTCCTTCCTCGCCTGCCAAATTCTAGGGGACTCTGGCAGGTCAAAGGTCAGACGTACTCCAGAACCCACACCTGCACTTACACAAACAATACCACGAATACTAATCACATTAAATTTTTCACAGAATCAATTTTACACACAAAAAACCAAGTTGTATTTTTCACAGAAGTCGCCTCCAGCAAGATGGGCGTCGACTGATACATATTCATCACGTAATTACCAATGCGGAGCTTGGGAGGCTGCACCTCCGTACATGCTACTGGGTTGATGGTATCACCGACCAAAAACAGATTGTCGGATGAACTGGTGCATTCCAAGAGTCTCTGGAGTGAAAAGCCAGCCACCGATTTGCCCGCTCCGCATTCCCTTTCCATGCCCCCGCCATAAATCCTTATCTTTCGACAGCTTCTAGCTGGCGACCAAATACCCTGGGCAGCCACCTTCACTCACTCAGCCCTTGTGTACACGTATGATGCATCGTCCCTCCGTGCTCCTAATTAATTCCCACACAGTTAGCAATGATGAGAAGGCAGTACCGTGGAGCCAGAGTTGAAGCAGACAACGAAAAACGCCGTTGCTCACATCCATGATGAGTGTCAGCCCCTGGCAGCTTAATTAGCCGCACACATCAATCTCCCATATTCTATTTCCAACTTGCCCCAAGCCAATAATAATAATAATAATAATAATAATAATAATAATATGGCGTTATTTCTATGTGCAATTGCAACGACATATGTCTTTGGCCGACGCCGGATGCCTTCACAGTCCACTTCCCTTCAACTGTCCCAGGAAGCACAGGTGCGATGCCGTGCTAGGGTGGATGAAGTCAGGCGAAAAATAATACCGCCAAAACAAAAGTTAAAAAGTCGCTTTTTTGCGCGGGGAAGTTGCCGGTACGTTGAATGGAAGTATACGACCTGTGCTACTGAATGAAGACGAACCTGAATGAGGTCAACGCCACTTGTCCAACTAGAGAAGGTCAAGTCTGGCCTGTCCAACCCGACAATTTCGAAATCTATCACCTTAATCACTTAACGACTTCCCCCCATTTCCCTTGGGAATATACGGTCGATTAATTAACAAGATATCCATTAATCCGCCCCCCATGTCCTCCCGCCCTCCACACACTGATTTGTCTCAGGGGGTAAAAGGGCAGTACACACACAAAGCCCCCGCTTATCGTAGCCCCAGAATTCACATCTGCTTCGAGGGGGATCTGTGGCCTAATCAGTTAGATTGACTCGGTAACAAGTCCATAACGTGGAGTATGTGGTTGGTGATCCTCCCCAAGAGGTCAACCTCAGCCCACACTAGTCAACCCCCCCGCCCATTCCTAACAAGACGTTGTATGTGAAGACCTGCACACGCTCATCACTTCATCACGACCCCGGCTCTCTTTTATTTATAGTGCCAGAACACGCGAGAAGTCAAGAATAGCAGGCGTCTTACATCATGCTGTACCGAGCCGGAGTGACCAGCGCATGACCTGGCACGTCCACCCGTCTCGGCCCATGTTTGGTAACTATGTTGTTGAAACTGGTCATTCTGGAGGCCTTGTTCGTGCTGGAATCCGACAATGACACTTACATCCAAGGAGGCGTGATAGCCGCTTTTATCAATAGCTCGGACACTGCAGCTGCTATCCGGAGATAACTAGCTTTATCTGCGGCTCGAGTCAATACGAGTCCACAGTATGCCTCTTGTCTGATAATAAATCACACGCTTCTGCCTATACACACGCCAGGTAATAAAACCGCACTTACTGGCAATAAGATTCTCCTCCTCTCGGATTCGACACACACGTCGCTCCATTTTTGCACGGATTCGGCGAGCAGGAGATCACACCTGGAATATAAAAAAAACACAAAGTTAATTGTGAGATAACTCATTATCTAAAGTTGCGCAAGGAGACCCACGCGCACATGTGATGTCACATACGAGGAAACAACAAAAAAGAGGGGCAAACACTCAGTTGTTTATCTTAGATAGAGGGTCGTGTGGCTTTCAAGAAAATCGGGGGCGACAGCTGCCCTCATCACCAAGGATTCTGTCCATGGACCCGACCCATTCCGGTCACACGATCCGGAAGCAACTCTCCTTTTTCCAACGCAAAAATCCAGGATATGATGGGCAATGAGGCAGTCTTTTGTCGCCCTCTCTGCAGCTTCCCTCACCCGTGCTTCCTCTTCCCCTTTGTTGCCCATCTACAACCTCTCAGCAACCCACAAAAAAAGGGGACACCAATGGTCATCCGCAGTCACGGAGGAGTAAACCTCCAGTTCCCAAAAAAAATTACATTCCCACACACGCACTGCAGGCCGTATGTTATTCATCCGACACTATTATTATGGCAGTGTCACGCTCATTTTTTTAAAAGCATAAAGTGTATAAATACAAACTGCGCAGCGCCTATTTTTCTGCCCAAAACCACTTACACACTCTTTTATTTGACCCCATCATGTAAGTGGGGCAGCTAAAGCATATGCACCGTTTTTTGTGACCTACCCGACCCCACTCGTAGCCAACAGTTGGTACAAACCGCGACCCCCAAAAAAATCATGTAGTGCACTCCACATGTATTTGTGCTGACCCACGACGCCATCTTAGGCCATCCCTCGAAGGGACAACTTTTGTCTCCGATCCGCCCACTCCTCACCCCCTGGGGTGCATCCCATTTCTGCTTAGGGTTAGGGGTCAGCCACACAATAGTCTCGAGTCTGGACACTCTCCACCGAACCCAAAAACCCCTTCCTATGGGACCCACGGGGCACTCTTTCCCAACCAAACCCTGAGGGTGGAAAAAAAAGGGTGCTCCTCCAGGCGTTACATGCTATTGTGACTGCGGTCTACGGTAACTATCGCACTATTCATGTATGCAGATGGCCGCATCCTGAGGTTTTCCTATATATTCGTCGCTTAAATATGCGCTGTAATCCATCCCGAATTTATTATGACACAAACATCGCCTATAAACAAGCAAAGAAACCCGAGCTCATTACCCATTTTTTCCGGCCTTAACTGCAAAAACCTGGGCATCCTTACCAGTAACTCTCTACATCCAGCCATGAACTGTCTGCTACCGTCAACTTCTCCTATTACACCCCGAAAGTTGACGACCCCCATCTTTGTCGCAATTAAACATCTCCAGCATCTGGACCGTCGTCCCTTTCATCTCCGCCTAAAGTTTTCCGGGAGCAGTCAACTTTAGCTTACGTCTCTTTTTTTTCCAGTCCCCGTTGATAAACCGAGGTTTATGAGAAGCACTGTGTAAAATGGGGGTCCCCTCAACGTCTTTCCAGCTGCGACGCCTCGACACGAAGATACTTCGTCATCTGTCCGCAGCTGTCGTACCATTTTTTCCTCCTTTTTTGTCTCATCTCCCATGACGCCGCTGCGTATCTTCATCGCACTGACACTCTACCAGGCATAAAGATTAACCTAATATGCGACGGTCAGGTTTCACCGGTTGTAATGTGCGCTTTTAAGCCATACATTAGTTTCAGCCTGACTTAATTTATTTTGGTTTAAATATTTGTTGCGTTCATGGGCACAATTTTATGTCCATGATTGTTGATGTCCATGAACGTTCAGCCTTTTTTTTTTTAATTTAACGAGCTGTGCACGCACACTGCCCAGTCATCAATCTCCTAGGCATATACACTTCCTGGAGGCCACAAATATGTAAAAATGGCACATCTGGTGGCCCGCTCGACTCATTCCAGGCGACACCGAACACCACGGTCGCGGTCCCCAGGCGAGGGGTCAAGAGTTCAGGAAGGAAGCGGCTGGAGCAGACGTCAAAAATGTCTCGCCCAGAATGACAGATACGTGTAAAAGTGTCCCATGTTCCCACAAGTTAGCCACCAAAAATGTATATAACCCCTTCCTCCTGCTTCTGGAGGGGAGGAGCTGGAGGTCACCCCACCAAGAAGGGGGACAAACAGACACAGGGACGCCCACACGCATTGAGGTTCCGGATTATCTGGGTGGGGATGTTTGGTGGTGGCTTCAAACCGGCACCTTCGGACCTTAAAATACTGCCCACCCAGCAGCTTCAACCATGAACTTTCTGAAGCTGAAATATTGGCCGTCTGGTGGTTTTAATATGCACGTGTTCACCGTGGTTTTCTGGGCGGACATATTCAACTTGTCTTGACGGCCGAATAAAAGGTGAAAGAATTTTTATTTCGGTTTAAAAGAGAAGAATGCAGCCAAAGTGGTTTTTTTTCTTCTCTTTTCAGGGTCTGGTTGGCTGGATGGGTAGCCTCCTCCTCCTCCTTCGAATGTGAAGAAGAAGGAGGAGGAGGAGGAGGACAGTGGCCACTGACCTTACTCCGGCCAATACTTGCTGGCCCCGACCATCACGCTCAACCGCCGAGCTTTTGTGCTTGCCAATTCGGGCCCGAAGAAGTTCCGCGGATTTTGGCCAAAAATATTCAGCTGCGAAACGTCGCACCCCACTTTCAATGCCAATTCTCCCCTTGGGTGTCACCAAAAGGTAACGCATACAATAAGACTAGCAACTGACCACCCGAGCAATAAACAATTTTTTTAAAAAGAAAGAGAGGTGAAACTGGATATGCTCCATTATTAATTACCGCAGGTCTACTTGTGCTAGTTTGTTGACTGGATTGACTGCAATTTTCACCAGCTTCCTCGTTAGAAATTTTTGCACTTATGCACTCTTTTTTTAAAATTACCGGTGATTCATTCCGATAATTGTAGTAAATAGTCACTCCGTAAGCTTGTCTAGACAAGACTTGTGAAAATAAGTCATACCCAGCCACCGTGGGAACATCCCCGATAAACCCCCAGCCATACCTGCGCATAAGTCACCCTCACGCGATAAAACCGCCCCAAAAACCCGACTCCCACGAGTCATCCCCAACAAAACGACAAGCTCAAACACCGGGGTATTTACAAGTGACTCGACCTTTCAACTCCAAAAATCTTTGCACTGTAACTAATTGTGAGCTACCATCCCCCCTTGAAGAGGAAGGTGATGGCCCCAGTAGATAGACATCACGCAGGTCGAGATGATACATTATGAATCACTGGTGCCTTTGTTGTCAGGGCAGGAGGGGGGGGGGAGGGGGGATCCGGATCCTCATACGCAGCACCTGAATAATTCCAGGCCTGTTTTCTGGTGCCCAAGCTTGACTCGCCTGGCTGGGCCGGCTTCCTCGCCAGTGTGGGAAACAAACCTTTAATTGCTCAGAGACGACCCTATTACTGTCCACTTTCGCAAGAGAACATTGTTGCAAAGAAGACAACAAAAAAAAAATGTCCGTAAATTCCAACTTATATGCAAGGCAGGCTTCGGATACAATTATCGCACCTCACGTTCACGTGCAAACCCCCGCCAATGATCGAGGGTCAGTCGGGGTCGCCAGCTCCGGTCACGCACGACAAGAAGCGATGCCGCGATTCGTCGATGGTCACCAGCCCCGAATTGTAACCCCTTATTTCGTAACTGTTACGAATTTTTGAAAATGGTGTTTTTCCGTTACATCATGACCAGTTGCACCACCCCCAGAAAACATTTTTCTGCCGGAAAATTTAGTAAACAATGTATTTTAAAAATCTGTCCTTTTAACCTGCATTTAAAAGTCGCCAACTCGAGTCCTTGACCAACAACGTTCAGGCAGGTGTACATACGTTTTTCATGCTCAAAAAAACCCCTAACAACGGGTTCCCTTTTAACTCACGTCCATCCCCATTTCCTGCCAAGCACCGGGCAGCGCAAGTGATGTGGCAACCCCGGATTCAAGATTCCATTTCCCACCAACCAACGGCCATGGTTGCAAGAAGGGGCAGCTGCTACGAGACTCCTTTTGCTTGGAATCATTTCTTTTTTTTCTCTCTCTCTCTCTCTCCCTCCCATCTAACCCACAGAAAAGAGGCCATCTGGAAGCAAAACCTTCTTCCGGACCGACCAGATTGCGGATTGTCGCAATAATTGCTAACCAAGCGCAAACTCGTCGCAAGTCAACTGCAACGGACGCGTTTTGTATTACATAGACGCCCACATCCTTTGTGACTTATCTCACAGTCAATATGAGCTTGCAAACAACGGCAACTGCAAAAGTTGCATATCTCGTGTGCTTCAAGCAGGNCCCGCAGGTCAGACGGGTTTTCTTTTCCAAGCTAAAGGAGGTGGGGCCTCCAAATCACGGGGTAAAAAAAAAAAACCCGACCGGATTCAGGACGTGTTATTACTACCAACCAAAAAGGCGGATAGATACGTATCCGAAGAAAAGCAATCACGCCAACTTTTTTTTCTCTCCTATGAACATGCGGGAGGAAAAAGGTTTTCACGCCATACTTTGCACCTGTGTACATTGACACTGTGAGAGGCTACTAAGGCCATATTGTTCGTCCACCACCAACCATCTGTTGCTATCCCGACTAGGCCCAGCTTACCTTCCGCAACCCGTATCCAGAGTCCGATCAAGAGGATGCAGGTTAAAATCCGGGCATCAGCCCACCGTCCAGCCGGGTGATGCATGGTCCCCACACACTCACTATTGTAAAACCGGCACTACGCACTACACATGGTCCTCCTCCACATAACCACCACCACGTTTTGTCGTGCTTTCCAAACAGGCCGGTGCGCCTATCCGACCGCAGCGCAGACGCGGACTCGACTGAATTGGCCGCCTTGTTCAAGCCCAAGCGCGCTCGAAAGTAGTTCCACCCACCAGGCATCACCCAATCAGCCAAGCCCCACTCGGGATGTCCCTCCGCCAGTCCAACCATCTTTCCCACGCTGAACGGCAGCGGATCATGCGTGCACATCACACATGCGGAGGGGGGGTTCATGCCAGGGTGACGGGATGTGACATTCGGGGGGATGCTCCCAACATTAGTACGAAACGTAGTGGGCAGGTGTGCTGTCGTTATCAGTTAGATAAGGTCCGTCTGTGGACTGTCTTTAACAAGGTAACTTATGACACATGGCTACTCATCCATATGAATGCTTTTTAAATACTCAAAACATACAATGAACCGTTCATCAAATAGGGCTTACCTTCTTCTGATCTTCTAATCCTCCCTCCATGGCATGCCATGTCAAGCACAGTTACGCAGGGGTCAGGACACCTCCCCACGAAAAGTGGCTGCGTCGTGTTAGCGGGATGGATATCCCCACCATTTCCATTTGCCCTTTTCCATGCGAATTGATGTAATCTGCAGATAAAACCACCGGACAGTCACGAGGAGAGGAATTCGATTTCAAATCTATCTGTCAACACTTAACTTTTATTGCCAATGAAATATGTACTAGATATAAATATTCAAATACACTAACTGTAAGTATAATTTTTTCAAGTAGGTATTCCAGAGTTGGAGATTTCAATGCTCGAGTGAACAGAGAATAAGATAGTTTCATTTATGGCGCGGCACATTTACGGTAGAAAACACTTGCTTGGCAGTAAGCCACTACACGAGATATTTCATGTACTGGTCTGAAGAATTATGCTATTGCATAAATCAGTACCATATGAAATTATGTTCAACATACCCTCCTCAGACCCCTGGTATCACCGGTGATACCTCAGGTTCTCAATTTATTCAAATTTATTTAAATTTTCAGCCTTCATCCATTCTGCTTTTGTAGCAACAATTTATTCCTAATGTTCTCATTGGTTCTTTGTCATTATTTTTGTCAATATTTTAGAACTATAATTTTTTCTCATTTTTTTATTGGCAAAATGTTCAGAAAATGCAACATTGCGTCACTCACATCTTTCTGGGTCTCAGGAGGATAATGTACGCCGGTGTATTCAGAAGGAAAAGCACAAGTTTCTGAAGAATTTAAGCTGCTTTATAATTGAAATGCAATTTATTAGGAGCGAATAATTCCTTATTGAATGTGTGGTATTACACTGAAATCTATTGATTCAAGTTTCAGATGACATAGACGTACTGCTGAACTTTTGCTGAACTTCATGTAGTAATGTATTGTAAATGTGAGCACTTCTTGGTGTTAGGCACACCATTGAGAAATTCCAGGATGAAATTGATCTATTTGATAAGGAGGATGTGGGCTGATTTTCTGTCATTGTTACAGAAAATCAGCCCACATCCTCCTTATCAAATAGATCAAATAAATTTTAGTTTGCAACCTTCGCGTATAGGCCTAAAAACATACTGCATGTGAGACGACTAAACTGTCATTGATATTTGGTGGTGTCAAGACCAGCAAGATGATATCAAACGTGTGATATACAGTAACAAAAAAAATGGCACATCTGCAATGAAGCCACTGCGGTTTTATTGGTGTATTGGAATATGGCAGGGCAACTAACGTAAGCCCGACAGGAAGTGCTTTGC